>JAIEZT010000124.1:9582745-9735245 GCA_019594935.1 Periophthalmus modestus
TTGTTTTATATAGGTTTATACATAGTTTATTCAAGTATTGCACCTTTGCCAAACATTCCCATTTGTCACCCCAGCCCAAAATTCAATTTCACATTTCTGTTATAATCCTCAGAGTGGAAGTAATCCCTTTCAAAGTCAAAACAACAAACCATTGCTTAATCCATAAGTTACAAATGAGAGGAGACAACTTCAGCAGTATTGTTCTCTATTGCCTAAGACTTTCATCACCTTTTTGTATTCACAAAAGAGTCACTGTTAAATATCCTCCTTAAATTAACCACTCTGCAGTTCTGACTTACACTAGAATTACATAAAGACGGGATTAGCGTTTCATTTATAGCCACGGGCAGGAAGAGCTTGTATGGAAAGTGAAGCGAGTGGCACAGGTGCTTGGCTAATTGAATAGTGCGGAGGAAATGTACGGATAGGCTTCAACTAAAGACAATCCCAGCCATCTGGAGTCTTTTCACAAACTGTGGCAGCGAAGAGGAGGAGAACTGATGAGGAAGGCCAGGAGAACTCAAAGGGAAACTATATATTAGATGACTGGATCAAACTTTTACCATGAAATTAATGCACAAAAATACGTTTACATATGACGATGCCAAGTTTGGAACTGCAACTTCAGTCTGGCTTTAAACAAGAAGTGATTGAGGAGATGATGAAGACATGGAGAGCACAGAAAGTGGGCATAAGGCTGGCAGAAAGCAGAAACATGTGAAGTAGGAGTTGAGTGACATCCCCAAACAACAGTGAGCAAGAGCCCTGGTGCGTCTAATTGGAGTCTGCAAACTTTAGCTCCGTTGCCAGTCACATACACAATTATATAAAAGCTGCATGATATTCTTTTAAACTGAAATAACAAGGTGACTGCAACAGTAGTAGTCTCCATGGAATTTAATGCCATACCATGGAACATTCCAAGGAAAGTAACAACAACCAGGTAGCAGCCTGGCCAACAGAAAAGATCACATATAGTGGACCTTTAACAGCTTGAGTTAAAGGTGCAAGTTTCTGTTGCTGCATGGATGAAATAGTTCAATCTGAACTACTAAACCTTCTGAGTAAGAGATTCATCATGTGTCTAGGAGGTTATACTTTAGCTAGGGTTGTGTTGAAAAATACTGTTTCTTCTTGACTGTATCTTTGAGGGAATTAGAGTAGCCAAGGAGAGACAGGTTCTGACACAGTCCTTGTTTTTATTTATGAACTAGATGAAAACCTTTTCCTTTCCCACTTCCATTTTCTACAACCTCGACATCTTTTCTCAAACCAACTTACTTCATGTCTCCTTTTTACAACATCCATAGATCTCCTCTTTGGTCTTCCTCTGGACCTTGGCACATCCTGGTAGAACAAAAATGAATTAGCTTTTGCATTACTCTAAACATGCTTTCTCATTGGTAGAGCTATTTATTTGCTAGCAATTTATCACTGTTATTTGAAAATATGTCAGTGGTACTTTTATTTTATCCTGATGGTCCGCTGCCTGTATAGTGCATGTAACATTATTTGCAGTAATCTTTGTTGTGCATCTTTTTTTGCTGTGTCTTTTTGATTCTGCTATAATAATAACAGTGCTGTGGACTAAAGGGAACTGATCATTTTGGACCATGTCCCAGCCTAGACTCAGGCCCTAAAAGCAAATTGTGGGAGACCGCCGAGGAGACTTTGACCAACGCGTACAATAAGTGAAGTAAAGGTGTCTATAAATGGGTCCATATTTAGTCTACCTACTGCTTGTAGTTTCTCACTGTGTCCTGCACCAGCTGTTTGAGGCTCCATCTTTCCATAGTACCTGCCACCAAGGACAATTGAGGCTTGCCTTGTCATTGCTTTGGATGTGAAAGACAGAAGCTAAGTGAAGGGATTCAAGATTCCTCTTTCAGCTCTTTGTACAATAGCCTATGCACAATGTTCATTGCCTGAGGTCCACCTCTCCCTCTTTGCAGTTGTGACCGCCTTGTATGATAAACCTGCCACTAAAGCACAACTGAGAACAATTTTGTATAATTGTAGATGGAGAACTGATGAAAATGTTAATGCATTTTTCCTGCGGCTCAGAGAACTTTTTTACAGGTGGCAGGAACATGAAGAGGCAGCAGAGGAGCAGAGAGTCATGATGCACTTTACTTATTGAATATATTTATCAAAACTAGGTAGTGTTTGATGCTCTAAACATAATTTTGTTGCTTTCTATAGCAATGACAATAAAATATTGAATCTGAATCTAATGACTTACTTTTGGACCAGTTAATGGTGGACTTGAAGAGGAGCCCAGTAAACCCCCGCTTAATGCGATGTAACAGTGACCTTACTTTTATCAGCACCTGCAAAGGCACTTTGGAACTAGAATTTGAGGACAAAAGTGATGCTGCTTTTGAGTTAAAGGCTAAGAACCTACACACCACCTCAATCCATCACACCAGACCCAAAGCAATTAAAAGGGGCAAATATGTGTAGAACTAAAAGATGAACTCATGATAGAGATGAGAAAAGAGATCCAAGAAATGAAAAACTATCTATCAGTCTTGTGGAGGAGATTAAGACTCAACTCTTTAGCCCTTCCCAGCCTAAGACCACCTTCCCCCCCTAGCCTAGCAATACATGCCTGCTAGCTCCCCGGGCTGCCAGTGGGATACGCGGGACCGACCTATTTGCTGCAAATTTGGGGTGGCGGAACACATTCAACACCGGTGCCTGCATAAACTATCACAGAATCAGGATTTTTAATTTTCCCTGCGGCTGAGGGCCAAGTAGTGGAACAGTTTCCTTGGATCCACAGACTAAGGCTGCCCTGATTGGTGAGTGTTTTGATGTCACTGTAAAGCTTAATGATTGTTCTGTACCATTTATACTTGATATAGGTTCTCAGGTAACACTACTGAGCCAAAACTTATTCAAGAAACATGGGAACAGGGGACAGGAGCATCTAGCATTGACAAATTGCCTTGGTTGACCCTCTGTGCCGCTAATGATTTAAAGATCCCCTACATCTGCTATGGTAAACTGTATGGTTGAAAATATTCAGGTATCAGAAACGAGTATTCTTATTGTAGATGATGGCCAGCCAGATAAAGGGATATTGGAAATGAATATAATGAAACATGTTTGGCCTGCTCTTACCCAGGGGAACCATCCTGGGCTGTCAGCCTCCAGGACCCTGCTGCTATCTGCTGAAGGCACAGGCTTTTGCGATGTGCCGGAGAGTCTCCATGAGGGGTCCTACAACTGCTTACCAGCTTGTTGCCAAATTGACGTGTCAATTGCCTGTAACTATCTCTCCACACTCTGAGATGGTGTTTTGGATGCAAGTGAGTGGGAACCCAGCCAACCAACCAGCCAGAAGAGCAAGAGAGAATGACAGACCTGTAGAGGATTTCGACTGTACCAGTGCAGTTAAACACCAAATACCAACAGATTCTGCTCTCCCCAGCTGTGAAAGCTATCGGCCAGTCCTCTCTAGTCCATATGCCGAGCTGCAGACACTGCTGAAAAACTGTAGACAGTAGCGTGGTACAAGAAAGCGCAGGTTCCTAGGCCGTATCCTATGCACGCATTGAAGAACCTTTGAAGGTGCTTTAAAGGAGGCAAAATGGCACTCTACTTTATTTATTTAATATATTTATTTATTTGAAGGACAATGTGCAGATGCATTAAAAAGATGGCTGCACCAGATTTAGCAAAATGCTATTTTCCATCTGTAAGATCTACTTTAGATCTAGGTAGTGGATACTGGAAAGTGGAAATGGAGCCAGTAGACAGGGAGAAGACAGCTTTCACCACACCATTCGGCCGTTACGAGTTTGAGCTCATGCCTTTTACACTGTGTAATAACCCAGCTATTTCGACTATATACGGATCCCAACTTTGAGGGCTCATGAGCTGTGCTGGCACAAGTGCAGAATGATAAGGACTAGGTTATAGCCTATGCTAGTTGTGGTTTGCTAGCAGCAGATTGTAACTATCAAAACTACAGCTCCTTTAAATTATAACTGCTAGCTTTGAAGTGGGCAGTTACCAAAGTTTAAGGGTTATTTGTATGGGGTAGAGATTACTGTGTTTACAGACAGTAACGCTTTGGTGCAGCTAGAAACAGGAAGGCTAGACCTGGTAGAACGGCAATGAGCAACGCAACTGGGTAATTTCACGTATACTATAATGTACTGTCCCGGGACACGAACTCATAATGCTGATGCTCTATCCAGGTTGCCTGAACGTTCCACCAGAGCGTTGATGGCACACACAGATCAAGTTGAAATTGTGTAAGGTTGAACATGGGATGACCGCCAATCCCAATCCCAACTGCACAAGTGGAAAGAGCAATGTGGGTTTTGTCCAGAGGCAGGCAAAGTTTCCATCTGTCTGAAACATTTATTGAGGGAATGGAGTCCTGCGACAATTATGGACAGAGTTCAGGACTACAAGTCTTTCAGCAAATTGTGCCTGAACACAAGACTGAAGGCTTGTGGAGCAAAATGGGACATCCTAGCAATGAAAGGACATTGGCACCCCTCATCAATGCTGCCATTGGCCCAGAGTGGCAAAGGATGGGAGGGAGTTATGCCTGCAGTGCATATACCTGAAACATGGACCAGATACCACCTACTTTTGAGATCATAGGAATGGACTAACTTTCATTGGGGCATCACAGGGACAGGCACTCTTACATTTGAGTAATGACTGATTTAAATTCAAAATTTGCTTTTGCGGCACGCTCCAAAGACCAGGTGGCTGACACCACAGGATATGCCCTGTACATTCACTGGATACAAGTGCTCTGATGTCCCAAACATATACTTCAACAACATATACTCACTGACCAAGGGGCTGCCTTTGAATCTGCCTTGATGACTCAGTTGTATCAACTGTATGGCTGCCAGAGGGACCGTACCACCACCTACCACCCCAAGACAAGGGCGCAAAATGCTAAAAAAAAAAAGAAAAAAACCCTGCTGTGACATCTGGGCTCCCCGGAGGAGACCCATCAGACACAGTGACACACCCATTTCTCTGTGCTTGTCCAGGCCTACAACAATACCCCTTGTTGCACGACAGGCTTGAGCCCTCATTATGTGATTTTCGGGAGGCACGCTAGGTTACTAGTGGACTGGACCACAGGCTTCGGACCTGCTGTCAATAGTAACACCCTGGAAGGATGAGTTCAAGTTCACCAGAGGGCTCTGACTCATGCTTACCACGTGCCAAAAACAGAAAACCCATTATAGGAAGAAACTGACCGGGCTCGCTATGAGGCACCTACCAACTCAGGCAGGAAGTAGGAAGTAGGCAGGAAGAGTAAGACTGGGCAGACAGTACATGAACAGCGGACAGCTGGAAGACGAGGCTGCAGCAAAGAAGGCAGACACGGAGCTGAGGAGCAGCCGTGAAGCTTTGTGTAGTCTTATCACAAACTGATAAGTGTGAGGGAAGTCAATGTTTCCACTGGCTGAGAGCTACACTGTTTTGTTTTGTTTTTTTGCGGCCTAAGGTTGATGGCGTTGGACGCAGTACTGCATGAACACCCCAGGAGAGCAGGACACCCTGAGCAATGTCCTAACTGTGTCTTTGGTCTTGCTGAGTCCTACTCTTCAAGTTTGAAACTACTTCTTTCTACAGCATTACTGAGGCTCTGGGGGCACGCAGCTCCGTAGGGACTGTGCCCATATTTAGCTTATCTACTGCTTGTAATTTACCACTGTGTCCTGCCCCTGCCATTTGAGGCTCCCTGTTTTGCCATTGCCACCAATGACACTTGATGTTGGCTTGTCATTTCTGTGGACGTGAAAGTGTGTGTCGTGTGAGAGCCACCAGCCAGAGGTCTGATTCACTGCTGCAGTAGAAGCTAAGTGAAAGGATGTAAACCCCCTGCAGCCTTCTCCCGCCCCAAGAGAGAAGGCTGCTTTTATTCAGATACACCATCTGCTTTGGCTACACCTAACTATACCTAATACTCCCCTACTCCCATGTGGGGGGGGGGGATAATGAAAAAAGTAAACTAAAACTGCAAGCTAAGGTTATTCAAACATATAACTATACAAGCTAATAAGTTTGGCTAGTTTCCAATTGTCTGTACAATCTTTACCACTGCTTCCTAAACTTCCCTATATATGTGTGCTTATCTCGGAATAATGGTGTGAACCTGCTGTATACAGGCAGGTTAAGGGGCAGCGGAGGAGAATTCATTATCCTTGAGGCCTGGGTGAAGACAAGAGACCTTCAGATATGGCCGTCCGACGTGCTTCCTGTTCACCTCCAGCTCTCCCTATCTCCTCCCACAGCTCTGATGAATAGGAGCGATGTGATTGGGAACGCAAGGAGCATCGCAGCCTCAGCCACAGAGATGGAGAGAAAGAACAAAGAAGGGCCTCTTTCGGAGCAGACAGAATCTATTAGGCGACTTGGGGTTTTAATCTATTAGGTGGGCCTTCAGGCCGGTAAGGACTTGGTTAAGAAAGTGTAACTGTGTTTCCTTCAGGGCCAACAGGGACAAAGATGTGCAGATTTGAAATGCACTTTACAAATGCATTAAGATTTGGTGGACATTCAAGTCAACTTCTGGTGGAATTTGTCATTTTTTTATGTATTTTTTCCTCTGTAGGATCAGTTTTTGCTAGTGGGGAATAAATGTATGACTAATAAGACTTGTGATGTTCAAAGTCTTGTTCTAGTTGTTGGTCTGCAAAATATAAAGGATTTTTTGCTCCCTCTGTTTACTCTCATCAACTTAAATAAAAAGAATAAGCTGCCAGCTATTTCTAACCATGGATCTATAGGAAGATCTGAAGATTGGTCAGGTCAGTTGACGAAGAGTCAAAGGAATCTGTTGTCCTGAGCCCCAGGGCTTTATGGGCCCAGAATTGGACCACCTTCCTGTTATTTTTATTGAAGGGGGACTATGTGAACCTTCTTTCCCCAGGCCCCCAACCTTCGTCAGCCTTTCCGAATGGTTTCACCTCCCTGGGGCATGTATTGTGCTCTGACAGGTTGCCCCAGCGGCATCAAAGTGGATGACATGCAGAGGACAAATTTCCCCACAGGGACAATAAAAATGCACTGTGGAACTTTTTTTCTGAAGAAGTGTTTGCCACCTGCTTGTTTCCATGAGGATGTTGTTACTTTCCCTGGAATGTCCATGAAGAGAAGCAGGTGGTGGACCCTCCTCCAGAAATTTGTTCTCTGCATCATACTACAACAACAAGTCATAGGTCTGATCTGTGGAGAGGCAATCCCGTTTTTTGAGGTATGTTTTAGCAATAAAAACATGCTGAATAAAAAAAGAACCTTAACTACTGTGAAATAAGAAGGCTCAAAGTTTGTCTTAGTGCATGTGGTCTATAAGCTTTTTCACACTTTCATTATCACTTTCATATCCTCCTCTAGAAAATGAAATTGAAGGAACACTGAAGGATACATGCTATACTTTTCCTTCTGCATTCAAAAGTATTTTATAGCCTGATAATATTTTAAACACTGATTATATATTTTTATTATTATTATTATTATTATTATTATTATTATTATTATTATTATTATTATTATATTATTAATAATAATATAATATATAATAATAATAATAATATAATAATATAATATCATCATTATTATTATCATTATTAGTAGTAGTAGAGTCCTCATAGGACTTGCATTTTATGAAGATATATCAATGATACAATACAGTAACACAAGCCAAATATCTGACAGCACATGATGAGGTTCACAGAGAATCAAAGACAAGGTTGGCAGTGTGTCACCTGGCGAAATGGAGCGACAGCAGTTTAATAAGTCTGAACAAAAGCTCTCCCCATCACAGTCAAAGCCTTAATTACAAAAATGATGGGAAACCGAGGCCACCCTGTATCACCCTGGCAACCTTGATTCAATCATAGGTACCACAATGAAGAGGATGACGAAGAGATTTTCAGGGCAACTTAGAAGGACTGAAAATTGAGTGTGAAAACTCAAAGCAGCATGCAAATTGCTAGACTAGCCGTTTTAATGTAGCCATATTGTCATAGTAGGATGCATATAATTCACACAGTAGAAAAGTCACTGACAATATATGTTATTAGTACACATGTTTTTCTGTGGTTCATTGGTAGACAGATGCTGCAAAGGAAGCAGGAAGCAGTAACATTTCATCTTGTGTTGAATATGTTAAGTAAGTAGACAGATTGTTGCTTAAGATTTGCTGTGGTTTGGATTTGTAGATTAGATACTGAAGGACACTTTAAAATAGTCAATAAGCATTAGTATGAGTGTTTAAAAATTTTATTAGTGTGGTTGAGACAATTAGATACCCCACACTTTAAAATAGTCAATAAAGCATCCTATGAGTGTTTAAAAATTGTTATTAGTGATGAGACAAAATCTCATGCCACTAGATAAAACAACAGAAAATTGCCAGATCATCCTCACATGTGGGCAAAAACAAATTGTTAAAATGAAATTTAAAAAAATATATTGTGTAGCCATAATTATGAACTGAACCACGCAGTTTTTTCATTAGGCCTACATAGTTTCCCAAAATCCTGTCCTGTCTCCTCCTAATCTTGTGTCTTGTGGGAGTTGTTTCTTGTCCCTTCCCTATTAATAACTAATCTTTAACGACAGTGACTCATTGTTACAACAAAGATGTGCAGACATTTTGGAAAAACTTTGAAACAGATGGGCTCCAGCAGCACACAGCGTTGGCCACAGTTATGCCTAAAGTGGCCCATGAGAGAAGGAAATTATATTAGAAGCAGGAATGCTCAGTTCTTCAACCAAGCAGGTTTCTGGCTAATTTCAATGACATGTCTTCATGATGGTAGAAGTTCTAATTAACATTGTATTGCACAAGTGTGCACCAAGACTCTGTGCTAATTTGTTGTTGTTTGTGTGGGAAGCAGTGAGAGAAGATTCAGTGATGAGATTGTTACCGTATATGAGGCATAGTGTGCACGTCCTAATCATCTGTAAAGCTCACCACAAACACACAAACCCACACACAAACACATTACAGTTATTATTAAAAGAATATGCAGTATATAGAGTGCTGGCATATGCATATGCATAATGTAGTGTGCCACCCACAGCAATGGCGCAGGAGTCAGCAGCTGCAAAAACATTATTGAATCTTCTCATATCGTTTTGTAATCTTTTCTGGAATAATTATCTTTGAGTTTTGTGAATTACTTTACATTAAGAGATGTTGTTGTGTTTACAAAGCAGTCTCCAGATGGCTTAAGCATAATTCTCAATGCAACAATATATGCCCAACGTGTAAAATATTTACAATCTTGTGTTGCCATAATAATAATAATAATATTAATAATAATAATAATACTAATATAATACTACTACTAATAATACTACTACTACTACTACTACTACTACTACTACTAATAATAATAATAATAATAATATTATAATATTAATGATATTATGATGATTATAATATAATAATAATAATAATAATAATATTATTATTATTATTATTATTATTATTATTATTATTATTATTATTATTATTATTAGTATTATTATTATTATTATTATTTAATGAGAAACGTGTGTGCCCCATATGGACTTGTATAATAGTGCCCAAATGTAATGCACTTTACAGTCTTGTCTAAGCCTCTCAAAGCACCACACTTAGTCATTAATCATTTACTCCAGGCTCGGTGGTGGTACGATACTATAGCCACAGCTGCCCTGATATACCGACAGAAGCAAGGCTACCAATCTGCACCATCACCACCAATCCTCACACACACACACACGCATTCATAATAGGAATGAATTCTCCAACCTTCGGGTTGTGGGACCACTGCTCTAAACTTTGGCCCACTTAAAAACTATAACAATTTACCATAGTCAAAGATGCAATTAATATTGATTCTGGCCATTTTCAAAATTTTACTGTAACAACAAGAACAGTGTGTGATAAAGTGTTGCTCTCTATGACTAAGGACTGTGTGTACACCACTTAGTTTGTTTGATAAACGACATTCATGACTCAGAAGACAAATTGCACATCTTATGTCCCCAAAAAACCCTGTTCATCTAAAAACTGCTTCAAAACCAACCTTGTCTTGAAAGGAGAAAGCGTTTTGAATATGTTCTGGCAGAATCTTCAAAACAACAATGCTGCCCTCTGGTGGAGACAATAAAGTATTACTCAAATATGTATTAAGAGAATTGTTTTTTTTTTTTTTTAAATCGTAAATAGTTTAGCATCCCAAATGTAGTATATAGGCCCAAGAGACACAAATGTAGTTCTGCACATTATATATATTTTTTTAAAACATGAGGGATTGAAAATAACACAACAAGGTAAAGGTAAAATTTCTGAAACACTTTATTGTCTTAAATACCACTTGACATTAGAACAGTCACATACAGAATAGGAGACATTCTAGTCCTTCACACTCTGCTCTCCAAGGTAAAGGTCAGGCTATGCTTACACACAATTTATGCTGCAATTCAATATGAGGTATTACATATAGACATCTGCATTAATAATTATGAGCACAAATATTAAAATGCCCCCAAAATATCAGTCTGACTAGTTTTAATAAAAATAATAATCGGTGTCTTCAGTGCAAGTTCAGTGCGAAGTTCAAACCAGTTTCAGGTGAAATGAACCTAAAGTCATTCTCTCATTTTGATTGTAAGAAAAGGGGAAAAAAGAGACGAAAACTGGAAGAATAAGCAAAACAAAAGAGTGTGTAAACATAGTCAGCTACAGATATCCAGTGTTTCAGGCAGTGCAAGGTGTCTATAGGATTCAAATATATAATCAGTAGTGTAAATACGCAAATGTCAGAAAGTCAGAAATTCATTCTCATTCTCAATCATTATCCAGAAGTACCATCACTGAAACAAATACAGATTCATTGGCACATTGAACGTCATGTTAAACAAAGGGTTAAATATAAATAATATCTGACATTTTGTATATAGCCTAATGTCACATTTTGGAGAGAATAAAACAACAAAGAGAAGTGCACCAGGTGAAATGTAGTCTGCATTACTGTTTTGGATAGCAACACCTTAAACACTCCAGGTGCTGCATGACTGTAAATAAATAAAAAGAGAAATACTTCATTTATATACAAGGTAAGAAATAAGTGCAAAGCTACATCAGTTCCCACAGTACGTCCACAGTAATACAACATGCGAAGAGGCACACGTTTTCATCAGACAGAAAGAAAGAATGGGATGCAAAGAGAAAGGCCCACACATGTAACACTGACTTTTGACAGTCAAATCTGAGTAACCACATCTAAAACCCAACAATGTAAATTCAGTGTTTATGTGTTGGAAATAAAAGGCAGATCTGAATACAAATGACAAAGGTCTTCAGTGATAAATTATGAAGAATTATTTGAGGTGCAAGGTTTTGGTCTTGTATATTCTCAATGCATTTAAAAGTACAAAATAACACAGGCCATGTCGTCAATGAGAAAACTGTGTATACTGTTTCTTTCATTGAATTCTAAAGTTAAATGCTGAAATGTGCATGATAGACTTTCTGTCACCACATAAAAATCCTCTTATAAAACCTTTACTTATTTATTTTGTTTTGGCAGAACACATTATATTGCATTACAGTCATATGTAAGGAACCCATATTATGCTTTATCAGGCTTAAAAAGCAAACAAACAGATATGCGTGGAAAACATATTTTGGTTCAGTCTGTTTTCATCTGAGGTTGATGCTTTTTTAACACTACTATTAGCTATGTGACAGTAACAGATCCAGGTCCAGTTAGGGCATTTCTAATCATCAATGATCACCTTCGATTTTTTTTTAAATTGAGATGTCTACAGTTAATTCTCTGTCAGTAAAAGCTAGTGGTTTAGAGCTGAGTTCAGAGTTTGGTGGAAGAAATTGTTTTATTTTTGTATTAAATGACAATGATTAAAAGTATGTATTAATTATGTTCGGGAAATTCACACTGAAAATCACTTGTTGTGTTCCTTTGAAGACCTGTCACCATAATTACTGTCGTTTTCTTATCATCTAATAAACAATGCATGGAACACTACTTTTTAGGTCAATATTTAAAGTGGGTAAATTTTTTGTTAATCTATGTTTGTTGAATCTGTTCAATCAAATAAACTATAAATGAAGTACTAAAAAAGCTAGGGTTTCCTGCTGAGTGGAAAAGCCTAATTAAGCATAATATGGAATCTCTGAAGGGGCACTATGTAACTTTTATGGTGTGGCGTCCACCACCTTCTTGTCTCTTTGGAGATGTCATTGCCTTGCCTGGAATGTTCCACAATATGGCATTAAACCAATCTATCATTTATTCAGTTACATGAGTTTTTACTCATTACTCACTAAAAATATAATAAAAACATCCATTCTTACTGGGAGGGGGGGGGGGGTCGCCTGTAACTTGGCCTGGTGGCGTCATCTGCTTCTCTCTATGGTGATAAGTTTATGCCATTCAGTGAAACATTTTAGGCAAAGTGATAACATCTCCGTGGATACAATCAGGTGACGAACCCTCCACCTGAAAAGTTACATAGTGCACCTATAAAAAAGCAATTTACAGTCGAGATAACATTATAGTGTATGACATTATCGTTAGTCCTGTTTGTTTTGGAGAGATGCTTTTACACGCTTGCGCACATAAAACACGGTGAGCGCAGAGCAGCAGTTGGTGAAGATGAAGAGCGCCACAGCGTCGTGAGCCAGGTCGCCATGGAGACGCTCATAGAGGGGGCGGCGCTCCGTGAAGTCCATGCGCAGTGCCGCGATCTGCATGAGCGTGGAGACTCCCATCAGAACATGAAAGATCTGGTGACCCTGGCCTATAAAGTCACACTTGCCCGTGAACAGGCTCTCTGGGTGGGGGAAAGAGAAGAAGTAGGCGCTGAGAATGAATAATATTGTGTGGTAAAAGTGGTATGACACTGCAGGGTCAGAGCAGCCGGTCTGATAGCAGCTGTAGATGCGATGAACAACTGGGCTGATGTCTAAACAGTAGGCTAAGGTGCAAGGAACCAACTGGTAAAGCTTGTTGGTAAACTTAGGCATCTCGAGACTTGAGTACCTGCCATAGCAACAGCCGAAGCAAGTTAGCCATGACAGGAAAGCGGCAGTGGGTAGATAAAACCCGCGGACTCTTGTGTGCCAGTCCTCTTCTATCACGTAGTAGTAGTGAGCCACTGCACAGCCATATTGATAAACTGCAACACCCAAGTAGTCCAAAAAGTAAAAAGTGAAGAAGGACAACTCAGACTTGGCACTCAGAAGATGAGCAAGTGCACTGAAGGAGAGTGTGATGAAGGCAGTGAGGAGGATGATGAAGAGTGGCTGGGCGTGGGGGTCCCGTAAGAAGTCCACGGTCTGGGATATCTCCTGACACTTGACAAGAACAATCATAGCAGTGAGCAAGTGTGTCCACACGTTTATGCTTTCGTTGTGCCTTTGGAAGAGGGTGAGGAAGTAGTAGCGCCAGCTCTGGTCCGTTTGCCTGTACCCAGTGAGAATATAGCGCTCCTGGAAGACCTTGGGCACGTCAGAGAGCTTGACGGTGCAGGGGAGCGTGGGGAAGGCCGACTCCAGGAGCTGAGGGATCTGACGGAGCTGCTGCACATTGATGAACAGCCGTCCGATCTGCTCCATCACCACCGTCGCCATGTTGGACTGGAGCAGAGAGAGAACAAGGTCAGTAACTTACAGCTACTGCACGCATTACAATCTGTCATGGGCCTGATATTGAGTTGTTTTGTACCTATTATACTTCTAATGCTTAAGCTGTTCTGTTGGGTCAGTTTATTAAATTGCTTTAAGCAACTCATTGGTAGTATTCAGATTCTACAATGTAGCAATGATTCAATTTCTGAAAGGGAACAAAAGCAAATTATTCAAAAATAAATTCACTAATGTTAAGTTATCTGTGCATTTTTTATAATTATAATTTTCTTTTTCCACAAGATATACCATAAGGAAATAATGTGCTTGTACATGTCCTATGACTAGGCTTTACAGAAACTGTGTTTGTTTTAAGGCTGAAATGCAAATATTCATGACATTTAGGAGATCAACAGTTCAACAAAAAGCAGTCTACTCTGGTTGTAGAATACAGCACACCTAGGGCCATCACAACCGAAGCCCTTCACACTTCTCTAGAAGCGCGTAAATCTTCGTCATCATCATCATCATCATCATCAGTGATGCTGTAGACTAATCAGAACAAATGTGGTATATATTTATTTTAGGCACCTGCCCCCGTTATTCTTTTGCCAGTTGGAAACCAGTTTCATTCAGTTTCACACATGAGCACACGTGAAATGACAGCTTTGGCTATTCTGAGACACTGTGACTTTGGCTGTTGGCCTTTGGCCTACAAAAAGGCCTCCGCATTTGCATCTGAGATGAGGATTTAGGCTGATCACGTGACGGATCACATCAGTTATTTAATGCGTTGGTCCCGGGCTGTGGACAGCAGTGGTCTCGGAGAGATTAGGCTGTGTGGGATGCACAGGCCGGGGTTCAGGGAGAGGCGTGGATGGTGAATGAGAGGACGTTACGTAACATAACCCCATCCGCTGTCCACACCCAAGGCTTGAAATCCGTTAAATTATTTATTGGTAGGAATAATGCTTGACTGTACAAATGACTGCTCTTTCATCCGGTCACTATTTCGATGGGCAAATACATGTAAATGTGCACCTGGACTGCACACTAAAAGAAAATGAGAATCCATGCAGTAATTCAGCGCGTGTGACAGCAGATCTCTCGTGCGCCTGTTCGGCTCTGGACACGAGAATAATCGCTCTATCGGCGGTGCACAGCTCGATAGGACGCGACACATCCCTGGCTATGGCACGGTTTCACTGAAAATACAGCCAGAGGCGGCCCAGTATAAGAAAAGGCAAACGCACATAACCTACCTTTACGCAGACAACTCAGTCCAAATGTATGGGTCCTTTTGGCAAGAAATGGTCAAGAACGCCAACAGAAATGGGCATCATTGTTGGAAGATAGCCTACATAAGACAGAGACAGGTAGGAGGAGCTGTGCGAAGCGGCTCTCGAAGCGCAGTTGCTGGGGAATACGAACATGTATTTGACGTTCTATCCAGTGACCAATCAGAGTGCGCAGCGCTGCTCCTGTCTGCGCCTTCGCTCTGCTGCGGCCAATCACAGGCGTCTGTCTCCTCAGCAGGACGCCCTCTTTAAACAGGAATTCTTCCATTGTGACACTCAATGATGGCATGTCTATTAGATTAGCACTTTGGCGTGAGCGCTACTGGCAAACTGTGGTGTTAAATATCCCACAGAGTCAAATAATGAATAGGCCAGTGTAATAACATCACCTGTTATTATTCTTATAAAGCAGGTGTGCCATATTACACGTGTGCAATGTGTTCAGTTGAAAAAGATAGATTATCTTTTGAATTTTGACTTCATTTTGTTAGATTATTATTGTTTCACTAAATTTTTATATAGTTGCATCTCATGTGTATGAAAAGCATGAAAAACTAGGCTGTGTGTTGTTTTGGGTTAATTCATCTTCCAAAAAACTGAATAATCCATGTGCTTTGAATAATATAACCCTTATTCGAGCCCACCTCTGTGTCAGATATATAGCATATGAACTAAAAACCCATGACGGCATTACATTTGTTTTTTAAAGCTAATTTCCCTGCCTATCTTATCGATTGAGCAGGGACCGTGGTTTCAACAAAAAACCTGCTTTGTACCCATCCCTTTGAACCCATACATTTGCACTTCCTCCTGACACATAGGCTGCAAAATAGAAAAAAAAACAAACAAACACACACACACACACACATTCCTTGGTAAAAGTACTGTTATAATATTAACAATAAAACAAAAAACAGTGCCCCCTTCCTACTCACTCTTTAGTCTGATCAAATATTTGCTTTACAGTCTATGGTGCTACAATAACACTTCATTTTATATAGACCTATTTATTATGACAGTACTGTATTGAATTGAAGAGCATGTTAAACTTGCTTTAGACGTGTTAGATTTTGGCTGATTATATTTGGATAAAGATTGTATTTTTTAAGAGGGTTTAAGCTTCATTAGACAACAGAAAGCACCCGGCCCTCCATGTCTGTCAGACCCATGGTACAAGTATGCAGATGCACATACGGCATAATAGTTCCTTTCTAATCATTGACAATAGAGCAACTGTTCATTCTTCTGTAATATGCAATTATTCTTCTGTAGATCTGTAGGCCAGTGTCCAGAACATGTTGTTTTCAGTGAGATCAGTGACAGTGATGCCTGGTGATGTGACTGTTGTGTTTTTAATGGGTTTATTCAAATGGTTCAGATAGGCTACAGATCATTTGTGATCACTTTGGGCAAGTTTGAACAGCTAATGAAAAGAGTTGCTAAACAGGTTGAGCTCAGCGTTACTTAAGACTAAAGTTATGTGATGAGAGAGTCTAACACAAACAAGTAATCAAGTGATGAACTTCTATAACTAAAACACAAAATACACAGATTTATGCATTGCCCTCATGACATTTTAGAATAAGAGGAACCTCAGAAGGACTTCAGAAGGATAGCTTACTCCTTTGTAAACATAATAACCAAATAGAAAATGTACAAACATGTACAGCAGGCATGCCCAAACTGTGGCCTGGGGGCCAAATGCGGCCCTCAGATCCACTTTTCTTGGCCCTCTAGCTTCCAGATGAATTGAACCATATTACAGCACATTTCTGAAACTCTACTTTAACAAGCCTGTATCAAATATTTAATGTGTCTCGTTGAGGATGTAAGCATGAATAAAGGTCTAGTGGTTCAGTCTAACTTGTAATAATAAAGCAGATTTGAAGTATTCACTGTGTTGGCGACCAGTCTATGGCCCTCAATCGGCCCTCAGCTTTGTCTCTGTTTTTATATGTGGCCCTTAATGAGAAAAGTTTGGAGGCCCCTGATGTAGAGCCTTTAATTATATTTTTTGTAAAGGATTGGGTCTACAAATATTAATCTTAAAGTCCTTTCAATGGACAGCACTGGGGCCCGTGTGTTTGAACTATACCATCACGTTATAGTGGAAAAATCACTTCAATTTAATATGTTTGTGCTGAAAATGGTGACAATTAATTTTTTGCCAATTTTTGTTTTTTGTACATAGAGATTCTGTCTCTCGGGGTGTCGGCGTTGGTGACCATGGATTGGTATCTCCTCCAATCTCTGATGAAGATTGTAATTACAGAGATATTAAACATAAGCTAGTTTTTGTTAAACATGTTTACAGTTAAGAGGCAAATTGTGTCATAGAATTCCCACCTGCCCTCCAGCTCAGTTGTAAATTATGAACATTTTTCTTCCTCATTATCTGCTCTTTATAATTCATGACACAGATCAAGATGTTCACACTTTGGAGATTTAGTGTATATCAAATTGTTTAATGTTTATGATATTGCAGGTGATTTTAGTGTAGATATTGCATCCTATCAAACGGCCACTAGATGTCAGCAAATGGCCATCTATCTACCACGTACTGACAGGATTACTACACAATCAACAAAAGCAAATATATATTGTAAAGTGAGCTGTTTAATAAAGAATGCATAAAGGAAGTATTTTTGTGAGACTTTAATAGAAAATTATTGATTGTACAGCATATAAAACCAAAAGCACTGTTCATACATTTCAATGTTTGTTTATAAAAAAAGGGGGGAAAAAAAGCCCTCTAAAGTAGTTCAATCAAATACAGTATAAAAAGCTGCCAAAGTCTACTTAGAAGAGATGTCTTGTCACATTAAAACTAGAACATGTAACTACAGTAATGATATAAACTAACGCAACCAGCAAAATTGAAAACAGCATCAGTAAAAAATAAAAACAGATCTTTGGAAATGTCAAAAATGAACCCAAACAAAAAGTTAAATTTCCTTTTCTTTGATTGCGTCTTTGTTTTTTCTGACCTCTTCAAGCCTTTTATCCTGTGAACACAAAACAAAATTAAACATGACCTTATTACATCTGTGGGTGCAGTTTTTGGAACATACCTTCTCCTTAAATTTCTCATTCATCGCAGCCATCTGAGCGCTGCGGTTTTCCTTGTTGGCCTCCATCTTCTGAGAGAGTTTTTCCTGTGCCATCTTCTTGAAGTTGCAGTTTTCTTCAAAGGCTTTCTGGATCACCTCTTTCTCATGTTCACGTTTTTCAGCCAAATGCTTTAGTACCTCAGCCTGCTGACTCTGAAACATGTAAATAGAAATCAATAAACATGAAAAAAATATATGAAATTATTTAATGGAATAGAAATGTGGTTACCTTGCGTCTCTCTTTTGCAGCCTCGAGTTTTTTCTCGATTTCATCGAGTGAAGTTTCTTTTTTCCTCAGAGGAGACAGAGGGAAGTCTTTGGGTTCTGGGCTCGTGGGTGTTAAGATCACCTCGAAGGCTTGACCCGAAGCTCGCTTGTTAAGAACCTTTACTTGCATATCTGAACCACCAACAACATCAAAGAAACTATTAGCAAGTCATTTGTGTGGGAAAGTAATGTTTACTTCAATTCTAGTATTGCAAAACAAGACGACACACAAGATTGGGTCAGCGAGAACTGGACAAGACAAGATTTTGATATGATTTGTAAGATATACATTGTGCTGTTTGCTTCACAATTTCACATACTTTATTGCCTATTTTGGAAGACAAATGTGAATACAAAAAAATATCTAGAGATCATTTTCAGCATGTGTGCATAATATTTTGGCTATTTTATCTTGTAGCACAAAGCACTCGTGTCCCATCCCTAATCACTAATATGAACATTAGACTTAAATTAGTTTCCATACCTCCAGTGTCCATCTCTGCAGTTGTATCTTTAGTCACTAAAAGAGAAAACATAAAATGCTTAAATGAATGTATATTGTTTAACACATACACCAGTTCATGTACAGAATAAGATGTAATGAGTTAAAATGTTTCTATAACACATGTCTTATCCTTTTATGCACATAACATTTAACCTCCTCTGCAACATGTGCTCTGGGTTATTTAATGTGGTACAAAAGTGATGTTCCTTATGTAATTACAAACGCGATATAACATGCCAAACAAAACGAGCTCTCCACTCCCCTCACTGGTGCCCAGAGCTACAATCCACTGTAATTAACTCTGTGCACGATAAGAATGAGGTGTGCTGCTGAGCAAACCGACTGTGGACTATCTTATATAACAACACAACAACAACAACAATAACAACAACAACAATAATAATAATAATAATAATAATAATAATAATAATAATAATAATAATAATAATAATACAGAACAAATGCATTGAAACAAATTATGTACACAAAGAGTTCAAATTTGTCGTGTTCGTAACAGTTTAAACCTAAAGAAGCCCACCTCATTTCGTCAGGAGGAAAATTAAAATAAATTGTAGATGTATTTTGAAGTGAAACATTTGGGGTGACAGATTATTTGCTCCTCTAACTCTACTCAACTTGGTCAGTTACATAATGTTTGCTCGCACAAAGCACGTGTTTATTTTTCGGTTTACAGTGCAGGTAATAAAGTAAATACAACAGCAAACATTTAACAGTAGGCTCTTTCTAGTGTTTTCATAAACATTTCCCATGATGCAAAAGCTATAGTCCTCTTTCCATACGTTGGAACAGTAAATTCAACCAATAAATGTAATAAACTTGACTTAATCTATTGCTTCCAAAAGTCAAACCCATCGACCCCCAAAGTTTTCTGAGCCTTCTTTAATCAGTCTGAAAGCCCTTTGTTGATGAAAATCCAAAGCATTGTTCTCACCGTCAAGTGCCTGCTCCAGACCTGAGTCTTTTCTTCTTTTCAGACCGCCAACCTCGCGCCGCTCCTGCAGGTTCGCGCACAAACCGCGCATCAAAAGGACGAACTTGCGTCACAAAAACGTGCGCCGCTATTGGTCAAAATCAGCCAATCACTGCACGCGCTGGGGTTTAGGGCGCGAGACGGTCAGGGGGGCGTATAACAGAAAAAAGGTTCATGCAAGTAATTTAAGTAGTTCAAATAGTTATTGTTTTTAGGACCTTTTTGTTTACAGATCCACTTAAAAGTTTAATATATGATAGAGTGTCATTGTAAAAATGTTTAAAAGCAGGTTTTGTTTGCTAAATTTACATTTGTGGACAGTCATCCTACGTTTACGGAGCAGAGAAGAGCATAAACGTACAATGAAAGTGCAAACAAATTCACTGAGGTTTGAACTATTCAGCCAATAGATGTCACCAATCATTTAGAAGTTCGGTTTGGTGTCATCTATACAAAGACCTGGGTTATGTAATGTCACTGCTGTAATGACACAGCAGGAGGCTCTTCGTGTGTCCATCATCGTCCATCTACAGCTGGATGGACTGATCTTTTATAAAAAGTATTTATAATGGAGCAGATGAACCATGGGATGACCTCGCTTTATGTTGAAATTGTGATTACGGAAACAGGGCTTTTCTTTTGAAAATCCAGTACACAACTTCCGCTTTTATTTATTTGCGTTGGAAACACGGAACAGTCTGAGTTTTTTTGCCGTGTATAAGTCACATCGATCACGATGGGCGCCTGTATGGCTTTATGCTCTTTGGCGAGCTGTGTAAGTATATTTTATTACATTATAGTGGGCGACAGTCGTAGTTTCTGTGGTTCATTCTGTGGTTGACCTGTTTACGGCTGTCGAGCCTGGTATCTGTTGTCATCACTGAGTAATAACGACCATAACGTTAATGTTACAGCCATAGGTTTTATATATATTCTGTATAAAACCTATGGATGTTCTGATGTATAAAGAATGTATCCGATAAGTTAAATTCATTGGAAGGCCATATAATAGCACTCTGCATTATGATATTGGCAGTGTTATTAATACCATCCAGTCTAGTTAATGGTTAAATATAGCAGTAGGCATGATTCATTATATAAATGGCTTTCATGTTTTAGTTTGTGATCTATCTGAAAACGAATCTTTTTAGCCACAGGCAGCTACCCAAAATTGGAACACTTGTTAGTTATCATGTAATAATGCTGGTGGGCTGTGGGCAGTCCCATAGTTATTACATGAAGGTTTGTTTCTTCTCCAAAGGCGTCCTGTCTATGTGGCTCCGCGCCATGCCTCCTCTGTGGCTGCTGTCCATCCTCTAATAACTCCACTATCACTCGCCTGGTCTTCTCCTTTTTCCTGCTGCTGGGAACCATGGTGTCTGTAATAATGATCCTTCCGGGAATGGAGACCCAACTACGTAAAGTAAAGTTCTCTTTTTCAATTTAATTATTAATTGTTCTTATTAATTTTCAAGTAAGAATAATACACCATATTTCCTTGTGCAATAGATCCCAGGATTTTGCCAAGGGGGAGCCAGTATACCAGGCCTTGAAAACCAAGTCAACTGTGATGTGATTGTTGGTTACAAGTCTGTTTACCGCATGTGTTTTGCCATGACATGCTTTTTCTTCCTATTTTGTGCCATCATGATCCGTGTGCGTAGCAGCAAAGACCCTCGAGCTGCTCTTCAGAATGGGTGAATGCCCTTATTTAAACTCATGAGTAATGTGTCTTGCAATAGATTTACAAACTTTGCACCTGTATTGTCTTGGTAAGCAGTTTGAAAGGTGTGTTAACTGATTTATTTATTTTAGGTTCTGGTTCTTCAAGTTTCTCATCCTAGTTGGGATAACAGTGGGAGCATTTTTTATCCCTGATGGAACATTTAACACAGGTACTTAAATATTTTAACGTGATTTATGCATAATTTTGGATGAGTAGGGCAACCAGTAATTTATATATTCATCTTGTCTTTATGTCATTTGTGTTTCCAGTATGGTTTTACTTTGGAGCAGTGGGATCATTCATCTTTATTCTGATTCAATTAATTCTGCTCATTGACTTTGCCCATTCTTGGAACAAAATTTGGGTTGAAAATGCAGAAGAGGGTGATAACAAAGGCTGGTATGCAGGTAAGTATTGAGTATTTTTCATTTATGTATTGTTTATTATTACATTTATCTTTTTCTTTTACAGCTCTGTTGTTTTTTACCATCCTGAACTATGCCTTGACCATCACTGCTGTGGTGTTGTTCTATGTTTACTACACAAAGCCTGATGACTGTACAGAACACAAGGTCTTCATCAGCCTCAATCTCATCTTCTGTGTCATCATTTCTGTCGTGTCCATCCTGCCCAAGGTCCAGGTAAAGTAACCACATGTTTGGGAATATAGAATAGTAAACAATGAGCCTCATACTAAATGATTACAATTATTCCATCATTTAGAAAAGTGATGTAGCAAAAGCCTCTTGTCAAATCTACAGTGGCTTTTAAAACATGAATAACAGTGGTAATACATTACATTAGTAATACAGGACAAAACATCTATCCATCCCCTACAGTTCAACTTTTGACAAAATAGTTGTTTCAAGAAATGTTTAATCATGACAAATGTGATTATGGTGTATGTTTTATGAGGGAGCAGCCCTATTCCTGTATATTAAAGGAATTATCAAGGCTTAATCATTGTGGTTTATAAGACAGAATTATGCATTATAAGAACCTAACCTCTGATTCATGCTCCTTTTAACGTTAACTAGAACTAGATAACCATGGTAACATTATATTTATGTTTGTTGCAGGACGCCCAGCCACACTCCGGTTTGCTTCAAGCTTCAATCATTTCTCTGTACACCATGTATGTCACCTGGTCTGCAATGACCAACAACCCAAGTGAGTCTTATCTCGGTTTTTGACTTTCTGTACTTTCCTGCTATGTTGCCCTGATTGTAAAAAAAATAAATAAACCCACAACTGGTTTATTTTATCACCATTATTAATTTAGAAAATATGTGTATCAGTATGTGCGCACCTTTTCAAACAAAAAATCAAGCACTTTCCCAGCACTTTCAAGCTATAGTTGTATTATGTTTTTATTTTCCTACTTACCATTAGACTAGTCTCCTTATTGCACAGCCATTTTTTCCATGCAAACTTGTAAATATTATATATACTACATTTTAGCAGCTTTAGTCAGTCTGAATGTTTTTTTTTTTGTCTGTATTTGCATTCTTAGATCGGAAGTGTAACCCAAGCCTCTTGAGTCTTATGTCAAACGTTAGCACTACAGAGCAGCCTGGAGACAATCCTGGACATGTCCAATGGTGGGATGCTCAGGGCATTGTTGGATTGGTCATTTTCATTTTCTGCACTCTCTACGCCAGGTAAACACAGTTTGTACAACAATTTCCTGTACTTTTGTTTTTAAGATACTAAACCTTTATTTCTCCCTCTGTAGTATCCGTTCATCCAGTAATGCCCAAGTAAACAAGCTGATGCAGACAGAAGAAACTGGGGGGTCAGGGGGCGGGGGGGTTGTTGGGGAGGATGGAGTGCTCAGAGCTGTGGACAATGAGGAGGATGGAGTCACCTACAGCTACAGCTTTTTCCACTTCCACCTCTGCCTGGCCTCGCTCTACATCATGATGACCCTCACCAACTGGTACCAGTAAGTACAACGCACCCAAGTCACAAACATTTAAATTTATGCCATCAAAACCAAGCCATAGAAAGTTGATGACTTATAGTGTGTCAGAGTATGTCAAACTGTGTGTCATATATACATGACCACCAGAGGGCAGACTACTTCTTCACTTGTTTCCTACGTATTTCTAAGGTGACACAGGAAACGATTACTTAAGAGATTTGTACTACACTTGGACTGAAACGTCCATCTGTTTGATTTGCTTTTTTAATGTTTATGATAATACAAGTAGCAAAAATAAGTGTTGCTAATGCTGTTGCCCAGCTTGTTTTTTAGACTTTAGGGATAAAATAGACTGTGTAGATAGATATGGGAAACACATGCCAACCATAAAGGGCTGATATTACTATAAAAGTGTCAATATAATCTTATGTGTCCTCCCATAGGCCTGACACCACTACCCAAGCTATGCAGGACAGTATGCCTGCGGTGTGGGTGAAGATCAGCTCCAGTTGGCTGGGCCTTGCACTCTACCTATGGACTCTCATTGCCCCTCTCATTTTTCCTGACAGAGATTTTAATTGAGATGACCCCTTTTTCAATGCACTTGGTAAAATGTAGGATGATGGTTAATTGAATTAATGAAGAAAACATTTCACTTGTCCTAAGTGAGGATAATTAACTGGTCCAATTTCACATAGACTGTTGGTCTCTGTTAGTGTTTTTCAATATATTTTTTTTGCATTAGAAGGTATCACATAGCTTTAATTTACCACTGCAAGGGTAATGTCTTGTTTAATGGCTTAAACACTAATACGGTACTACATATGTACTAACTACAACAAGACTTAAAAGTAAAACTACTATTCTGATTGGTCAAGTGTGGAATTCCCTAAACAGCTGTTTGTGTACAAGCTCTAGAGGAGGCAGCCTTTTTCAGTGCCCCTCAGATATACAAGTGTGGAAGTAAGATAAGAACCAATTGACCCGCCCAAGACTGGGGTTTCTCCACTGCAGCAGGGATATATTAAAAATATTAAAATCCAACAACTTTAATGAAGCATCAGTTTTGGACCAACAGCCAAGTCCTACCTGCAGTCCTAAACTTTATTTAGAGTTGGTCTTATACAGACAGAAAAGTAGTAGAAAGTAGTGAATCCAATCGACAGTGTCACTTTATGAAGGTGTGTTTGTGTTATTATTTCAAAAAGGGAAGGCATTTCAGATTGCTGGTAAAATGTTTAAAATATGTATTGCTGTAATATAATGTATCATAGTTACCTCAAGTTCCTTGTAAACTGTTAATTGAATCAGTATATGCTGTCCTGAAATCATTTAAGTCCCAGTTATTTTCAGTCTTTTTAATCAACTTGTGAGTTAATATTATTTCAAGTCTGACAGAGGAATGATAATTCTTGCCAATGCTGTTTTTTGTGAACACTAAGAGTGCCTTTACAGTGTGGTAATTTTATTATCTTGTGAACTGGCACAATGTTTGCTAATTGTTTTTTTATCTGCTGGTAAAACTTGCATGTAACCAGAATTTGCCAGATGAAATGAAACCACATAGATTTACCTTAAACAATCTTTATAATAAAAAATAAGGATGCTATTTTCTTGCATGGTTCATGGTTTTCAAAAACACAATTTACACTATACATACACTTGCATTGGATATTTGGGTAGAATATTTAATGCAATCTATGCTTTATATCTATGCTGTTTTATGTGGATGTTGTTACTGTATGGGGCTCATTAAGATGTGTGTGATCTGATATAACTCTTCTGCATTTAGGCCATGAGGTCCCATAATAGGGGGCGCCAGGTGTTGATAAGGACAATCTCTGATAAGCGCCTGTGCTACACAGTGTGTTCAAGTCATGCTATTCTATGTTTGTTTAGTTATCTGGCACATATTCCTGCACAGGGATGTTGACTTTCACTTTGACACTGATAGAAAGATTACACAACTTTTAAATGGCTCCCTTCATGGTTTACTAACTGCAATTTGTTTTCACCTCCTCCACTTCTTTTTAATGTAAGCTACCAAAGTGCGGTTTTGACCTGGACGAAACCCTCTGCTGTTATTTCCACGTGAGGCAGGCAGACAGAGTTTGTTGGTTTTGGCAGCTATAGTCACTCAGTGGAGTTGGCAGTGTCTGGGACTATTCAGAACACACTACCTCCTGTCTGCCCCCAGCCTTCAGTACACCACCCCCTGCTCAACCTATCACTGTCAGCACTCACCTGAGGAATTACACTGGAAGCCCCACCCAATTGCACCACTGGTCTAAAGGAGACAAAGTTGGTTAAGTGAGTTATAAGGGCTTGATATAAATTATGGCAGACACACTATAGCAGTATTATTGTGAGAAGAATGCACCCTTGTCCTCGTTTGGTCCTGGTTTGGGCCCAAGTTGAGTCCTGATATAGGCATGGTTTTGATCCCGTTCTAGTCTTGGTCTAGACCAGGTTTAGTTCTGGATTTAGCCCCAATGTAGAACCAAGTTATTGTGTAAGTCTGAATGCAGCCTTACTGTAAACTGCCCCTTCAGTCAGTTTCACTGCCTGGTGGTTTTATAGACACTAGTTCAGAATGAGTTTGTGTCCTGGCAGGAAGAGACTCAAACTTCTGCAATTATTACAACAGAAACTTACAGTAAATACAGCATTACGCTTAAAATAGTTGGCTTTTAAAACACAAGTCTATATTTTGCCATGGTGTATTCACATACATTACTCATATCTGAAATATTAAAAAAAACATAGATACAAGAACTAGCCTCTGAAACATCAGCTGTCGCCTTTTAGTTCTATTGTAATGATCAAATGAATAAAAATGAATGCATTTTTTACCCTATGGGGACATATTTAAGGTATTTTCAGTCTTTGGCCACTGGCATCTGTGCCATATAAATCCCACCTTCATTTTCTCATTTTCTCCTTTCTGTTAACAGCTGATGCAATTTGTCGCTGTAGAAACAGATGAAAGGCTCTAATGTGCTGATCAGGAGCCACTTAGTGCAGATTTGCAGCAATGACCAGCAAGGCATCTCTGGATTTTTAATTGGAAATTGACTAAAGCAATTTTTATGATCTGCCCCGCAATAATTTTTACCTCTCTAATTAGCTCAATTGTTTGTACGTAATTTGGTTTATAATGAGGTTCAAATTGATGATGTCTTGAATACTGGTATTTGTTTAAATGATAAATAAGATAAATTATCATGTTATTATTACACATCACAGTTTAACTCTTTGACAGATGGATGGAAAAAATGTAATTGGGTTTTAAGTGAGGGATCCAGGCTCATTAAATTGTGTGCTGTGCTATGTGGAGTTAATTAATTTAAAGTCCTGTTGGAATTCTGCGTGTGCACTTCTTGCAACATTTACCCAATGTTAAACCCTAATTAGGCATTTCATGATGGGGACCTGTTGCTGAAAGATGAGAAGTTGTAGTAGTAGTAGTCAATTTCTGCATTTTCCTATAGCCTGTAATTATAACCAAAAGTTGTGCTATTTGTACTGTTCCTCGATTGCAATAAATTGCCCTGAGCTGCAAGACAAAAAGTCACTGATGGAGAGTTGGTGAGTGAGTGTGCTGGCTCAGCTGTGCGCATGCTCCGCTAAACTCTGAGGAGCAGCTAATGCAGTTATATAACAGTCAGCGCAGTTGGCGTCTGCTCTGAGCCAAATGCTGGGCCAGTCTGCTTACATAAGTCGCATAGTAAGACTGGGGAGCGCTCACACCATCAATGTCCCCTCCTTTTCGGCTTGGTCTGGCACTTCCTCCTTCTGTCTTCCACTGCTGCTGTTTTCCTCCATCGCAACCACTTGCACTCTTCTCCTCTCAATACCAGGAACAAAGCTTGTGGATGTGCCGAGCTCTGAAAAATATCACACACGAAAGAAGTCGGTGTGTAGTCATTTAGCAAAAACACACTACAGCAGCTCCTCCAGTCAAAAACTGTGAAGGTGGCTGCTCTATGGTTTGGGAAAAATATCTTCAGGTGATTGTGATTTTTCTGACAAGCATTGCAACTGAGATTTTTTTTAATACTAGGATTCTGTTCAAAGTTCGCATTTTAAATGCATCCAGAAGAATTGGCAAAGGCTATTAAAAATGACGGACTAATACACATGTCAGAACATGTTTGTACAGATCTAAACTACAGGGTTAGAAATCTTTATGTAGAATTTTGTTGTTACAGGAGGAAATTGTGGTACTTCAAAAACTGCACCTTTGCGATTTGCTAATTCATTCAAATTGCAATTTCAAGTTTATTGTGACTAATCTTGCAGCCCTAGTGGTGGAAGCCTTGAGGAGCACTTGCTAGAGTCTATTCTTATCCACCTGTGTCATGATGGTGATGTGAGGTGAGCCAGGTGAGCAGATTAGATGCACTGCCACTCACAGGCCCCTGTCACCTCTGATGTCCACTGGCCTTTGGAAAAGTCTGATGTGGAGAGGACAAAGCAGCCAGTCGCATCTCTCACTGACCTTTACTGTATCTGGCACATGAAGGCATTGTGTCATGCACACTGGGGCCAACGCATCACAACAGTTGCAGCAAATTTGAATTTCAACTGTAGGCAACACTATAATAACTTCACTTCAACTTATTATAAACAAAGAATGGACAAAGGCTTAATTAATAAGGACAGGTTTACAGCATGATTCATTCTTAATAAACTATTATTTCCATGATGAATTCAGTCTTTGCTCATGCTTTACTGAACTGTGTTGAACAGGTGGAAAAGTACCATCCTAACTAATGTTCACAGCCTCATTTATTCCTGTTTTGTTACCTTGATATAAAGAGAGGGAGATCATATAGCCTATTAGAACTTACAGTAATAGAAGAACACCAAAGAGTGGGGTAATATTTAAAAGTCTCTTTTATAGGCATAGGTCTTGGTGACTTGTAGTGTTAAACGGCTGATTAACCTCATAAACACTAGGATGAATTAAAACTGTCAATTGATATGCTTTACCCATTTAGCTCTTTAAAGGTTCGTCAGAGCTCATAAGAGAGAGGAAGCCTATAGGCCTACAGTCACTACTTTGGTATTTGTTCCCTCGCATGCTGTAGTTGCTCCCGGAAAAGCCCTGTAAATTAGCATTAGTAATGGCATTAACCAGGAACTGCCTTCTCCGCCAATGACCTGCCTCTGTGATCATTGATTATGCACGAGCTGCTGCGCCGCGTGCTCCCATTGGCCCACACCTCTTCAGGGGGGCGGGGCCAGTGAGCTCTACGCGCGGGTTGTTGCATAGTGCGTGTGCGTTTCGCGTAGGGCGAGATGTTGTTTTGTTGTGCCGATCAGCTGAACGTGGCACCGCTGTCCGCTCTGACAACATACCGGGAAGCTCCCCCCGAAGCCCCCTCCCCGACGCCCCTGTCCACGCGCCAGCCCGTGCATCCAGCTCGACACAACCCAGGAAATGCGGACTTGTACCCCCTTCGTTACGGGATAAATGGCTGCAGCACACGCACCGTAAAGAGCTGGTAAATAAAGCATTAACCTCGGTATAATAGCATGTCAGTGGAATAAGTGATTGTTGTATTATTCTGTCATAACGTGTTATTGACTTCGTGCCACGGGGGAAACTTTAGGACATGCCACTATCGGATTAAAAAACTCCTAGTCCAGTGCGTTGAGTGAGAGTGCTTTGGTGGAGCGAGGTGCAGATGTGACCGTGGTGGCATTTGAGGGACGGCCAGGCTCAAACTATGGCCGTGTACGCGGAGAGAAGCGGGTGCGCGGCTCATCCAGCCGGGCACATGCTCCATCATGTAGCCTACTTGATTCACACTGACTGTTTCTGTAACAGTCGACTGTACTGTTGAGCTCGGAGCCAGAGCCGCCACTGCGCTCGAGTCCACCCAATCAGGCCTGAACTTTCTTATTTAACGAGCTGCACATACACTTGACATATTTTAGGAGATGACATCATGCTTTTGTGCTGCTTTGATTCATTATATCCAATATCAATGGCTCAAAGGTGGGTACATTTTGAGCACTGGCACTGGCAAACACCCTCTGCTGTGGGTAAAGTGCTGCTTTCATAGTGATGTAATCTTTTTATTATAGACCCACTATTCTGTACTTTCAGTGAGGGAATAGCTGTGCTCTAACTGGAAGATATTTGCATAAGCTAAACAAAAATGACTGTTGCTTAACTATGCAAAAATGTGTGACCTCCATATGTTTCATTGACATTTGTCACTGTTGAAACTGTTTAGTCAGTTTGTTTTGTGAGTAGGATGCATTTAGGGCTCATTGAACTGTAGTAATCAGATAACTCAGATGATTTTCATGGCTAAAATAAATAGCCTAGTACAAAACACCTGGTGACACTTGTCAATTGATAATTTTTCAGCTGTTACACATCTTAACACTGATCGTAAATAGGCTATTTGTCATTGGGAACTTAAGTAGCATTATTTTTTCTAACCCTAACCCTAACCCATTTTTTTGCAATAGCACAATTATGAACAATCAGAAAAATCAGATTACAGATGTTTCTGTTTACGTGCCATTTCACTAATCTCACTCCAGAAATCAGATAATGATCAGATTTTTAGTGTGCATGTAAACATAGTCAGTGTCAGTGTGAAACCCAGTGTGCAGCGTCTGGACATTGTAATGTGCCAAAGTACAGTAAACGGTGCTATGACTCAGTTAAGGAGGCACATGGAAGCCCTTGTGTTCTGAATACTAAACTCTGTAAGGATCAGAAATCACATTATATAAATATTGAGAGAATGTAATCACTGAACTGTAATATGGCCGTTTATGGTTGTCAGGTGGACGCTGATCAAAGCGGTGCCCCATCGTAAACTGGCAAAGGTATTTAATGTGAATTGTTAAAAGTAATTACGACATACCTGAAGCGTGTGGTGAGTTATTATGATGTTAAAAGCTGTAGAACAAGTTCATAGGACCTGTCGATGCTTTGGCACTACCAGTTCATTACACAAAGCTTTGGTGTTGGGTATCATACGTCCAGGGCAAGCTAAGGCTTACGCAATGAATGCTTTTCTAGTACAACCTTAATGTACTGATTACCGAGCCCAGACTGTACTATCACACCGTGTTTCTAAATTTTCTTTTTGGCACGTGCGCTTCCCAGATGGTAACCGACAGTGTTGTGCCAATGAAGAGTGTCCCTGCTGCCCTCGCTCACCTGGCCCTCATCTTACTGTTTTACACTTGGTGATTCTGGAGCAGTGTGGTTTCAGAAAAAGCATTTATGAATTTAGCAAATGTCTTTTTATTCTTCGTGATGGTTATGGTTGTTTTTTTTTATCTTTAAATTGTAACACGCCCAGTGATTTGGCGAAATTAAATAATACTTACAGGTGCAGTATATATCATTTTTCTTTGGGGGTCCGCCATCTGTTTCTATCTATGGGAACGTTATTGCTTCATCTGGAATGTTCCATGGTTTGGCATTAAAGATATTGTTCTCCACTGAGACATGCGGGTGACGCCATTAGGCCAAGTTGCAAGTCTAATCTGTGGAGAGACGCGCCCGCCCAAAGTAAGGATACATGTATTTCAGTATTTCTCATTCAGTATAAACAACTGTAATTAAACAAATGTCATCCTGAGGAACACAGGCAAAGCAAAAATACCCATCAAGTCAAGCAGGTAGTGGACCCTCTACCACAAAAGTTACAGTTTGTTCACCTTTTAAGCGACTGCAACCACTCCCTTAAACTTTAATCAACCAATACTATCTTTGTGTTATGTCTCTGACGTTTGAAATCACCAGTTGAACAAGGCTTTATTTGAGTTAGCAGTCATCAGTTTATCGTCATGGATGAGTGTAACTTTGCAGTGTACCATAAGTGGCCTGTACCTGCAGGTTTTCTCTGAAGCTACAGATAGCATCACTAGACTGAAAGTGGGTGCTTGTATGCTTCTATTATATTATTTTACTATAGTTTCAATAGAGACCCAAATGATAATAAGAGCAAAAATATTGCATCTGAGGAGACATAGGCAAGTCTTTGGACACACGCGTCAGTGAAGTCTGGTGAATGAATATTTGTCTATAAAAAGAGTATTATTAAATACAATAGCTATTTAATAAAGCTGTCTCTGAAATTGACGTTTCTTTGCTGTGTCCAGGGTGTTGGCTGCTCCCTCAAACTAAGATCGAGTTTCCTTGTGTTTGCCAGGAAACATTGTTTGAATGAGTGTTCGTGTAACTGCCTGGTCTGGTCTTCTCTGAGTGCTTATGTAATGACGTAGATGTAGATAGTGGTCCAATACATGAGCACTGTGGCGAAGTTACCCATTCAGACTTTGTTAATCATTACCTCTTATGGGACAGCTGACAGCCAACAGGAATGACTGTTTCAAAATTCCCCCTTTTTATTGCATGATTCTGGCCTGTTCAAGCTCTCCATTGTAAGTCCTGTGTATATGTTATAATCAAGTCTTTGTAACAACAGCAATATTTCATCCATGTTTATGCATTGTAGTAGAGTTTTTGTTAGCTTTTGGGTTTACACCACAGGTATGTTTGACCTGGATCCAGTTGGCAACCACATATAACCCTTAATAACAAGCAAAGAAACACATCAGTGGTTGAATATTGAAAATTACAGATGCACTATGTAACTTTTGTGGGGCTACCTTCTTGTTTCTATGGTAATGTTATTTCCTGCTGGAATTTTCCACAGTAAGGCATTAAACATATCCTTAGCCTTTATTTCATCATGTGTGTATATTACTTAAAAATACCCCAAAAAGCATGTACTTGCTTGCAGGATTGGAGCTGTAACTTGGCTTGGTGGAACCACCAGTTTGTCTCCATAGAGTTTATATCCATGGAGAAAAGCTGGTGGTAGACCATCCACCAGAAAAGATACATTGTGCACCTTTAAATCCAATTAAATTAAAAACGCGCTGAATTGATAAATCAAGTTACATTAAATGCATGTGCATGTGTAAATAAATCAAATGGAGATTCATATAATAATATTAATTGGCAATAATCTTACAGGCTATAATTTTCCACTCTATGGTCTTTTACCATCATATTCTCATGTCTTTAGTCTTGCATTGTCTGGAGAGGCTGGCCTTGTGCACATGTATCGATTGATGCTTGGTATTATATTTCACAACTAGATTTGTCGACTTCTTCTTGCTGCTTCTTGAGTGGTTCCCTAGACACATCAGACCACACCCCTCGGCCTCCCTACAGCCATGCAAGCCCAGATGTTTCTTATTAAAAAAAGAGCTAAATTGATTCCATAATTGTCTATAATACCTGAGATTGAGCTAAATACTTGAGTTTGTTCATTTCTAAGCAGCAAAGTCAGCTCTCCTCCTCTCCTCTGCTGGAGTCTCTTGTCTCAGCTTTGGGGTGTCCCGGTGGTGGTGGTTGTGAGGGAGGATTGGAGGGGATTTTTGCTCTGTAGGAGGGTAAGAGGGCTTTGGGGAAAATCCGTCCCGCCTGCCGCAGATCTGACGAGCAAATCAAAGAGGCAGGCAATGTTCGAGCAGGATCCTCAGCATCAGCAGCTACTGTATGTTTGTATCACAGTTTCAGTAACACTTCATGAACTGTACAACATATATTCACTTTACATGGTTTGTCTCACTGGTGACGCTGCCCATTTGCTGTTTGAACACCAAAATATGTCATGTGACTTACAAATGTTCTAAGCATTCTAGCTTTTTGCTGTTGTCGATGAGGCATGTTGTTCTTTTTCGAGTTTTTTGGTGTGGTGGTACCAGTGGAGATATACAATATTTTTGCAGAGATTTTTAGAAATTATTTTTTATTTGGATTTATGTGTGTTGCTTCGATTTTAAAGTAAAATTTTACATGTTTGTTTGTTTTTTTTTGTCAAGATTAGTGCTTTGGTTAGAACTTGTTGGCCTTCTGGCTGAGACTTGGTTGAGTCCTAGGTTTAGTGTATTATTATCCCAATGGTCCGATACTAACTGTGGTTTTGGCTAACTATAGATATATCAGCCAGTAACAGTGAGGAGACCTTAGACTGCACAAATAACAACACTGATCCAATTGTGTTATGTAACTATCGTTTATTCTTCAGGTAAACCAAACAGATTTGTATCGTTCAAAGAGAGTCGTTCTGGGCCATTATCAGCCAGGAATTAGTCTTATTATTGCTTAAAGACACTACATGGATATCCCTGAACCGATACCTAATCATATCTAATATCAGTGCACCCCTTATTTAAATTTCATTTGATTCAAAATAGTACTAAACATCCTTCAATGGTTGGGAAAGTTTGAGAATCTCAACTAACAATATGCCTGTGTAATGATAAAGGGTGAACTTTAAAGACATGGTGTGAGGTGAATGCGTTTGACTCTTGCTCCTCTCGGTCCCTGTGGGAAATGTGTGCACGCCATTGTCAGGTAAGGTCAGACTGAGAACGGCTCATTTTAGTTGCTGTTAATTATGCAGTATGTGGTCGCCTTGGGAAGGTTATTTGCTACTTGTCCTATGAAAGGTCAAGAACAGCTTTAGACCGTGTTCAAACATTAGGCTTTTGATCACATTTTATTTGACATCTAAGTAGGAGTGAGCGATACTGACAAAAATTCATAGTTGTGTCCCTGTAAGGAAATTTGTCAACCTGTCAGGAGGGCCCATCTCCACATCTTGAGCTATGCTTGGACTACCTTAGCTGGAGGATTTTATATTGTGCTTATTTTGAGTTGATGGGAAAAAACAGAGTACCAGCCACCCAGACACAGGAAGAAACAGGCAAAGGCCCTAGTTGAAGTTCACGTTTTGCACAAAACTAAAATATACTAAAATATAGCACAAAAGTGTAGAAATATCACTAACTGACAAAATACTCCATCTTCTAATTTTGCACTGTAAAAAAATCAATTTGTGTATTATCTCGAAACTCATCTTTTATTATACTCCCCATGTTTTAGTTTGATGTCTCACTGACTTGTATTTACCAAAGCCATGTTCTGGTGCTGTCGCCCCGTCTGTGTTTTTATATGTATGAATTCACTGGTTGTTTATGTATACTTGGTTTTTGCTGACATGTCCATATTGCAGGCCTTAAGCGAGGGCGTCTCTTTCACCTAATTGAAGGTCAATATTTGTATGAGCATTCCAACAGACAACTCTCTTGCCTAGTCCAGACACACAGACCTCCACTGTACATTCACCGACCACAAGGTCATCGTCTGCTCCTGCACTGCTTTAGATTTAATAGGACCGCACTGATACTGTGTAACAAGAGGAGCATGTACTATTAAGTTAGAGAAGTTTTTATAGATCATAACTTGGAACAAGATTCAAAAAGATTTCATAGTAAATAGTTGGGCTTTGCAGCCACCTCTATTGAAAAGAGACTTTGAGTTTGCACTATGACATTTTACTTATCTATCTCCATGGAGACAAATTGGTGGTGCCAACAGACCAACTTACATGTGAGATCTGTGGAGAGGTGTCCCAGCTCACAGTTAGAATCCAAGTTTTTTTGATCCAATGAAAAACAGTGTCATTAAATTAATGCAAGATAGATATGTTTAATACCATATTGTGTAGAAACATTCTAGGCAAAGCAATAACATCACCATGGATACAGGCATCAGAAAAGTTTCACAGTGCATCTTTAAGGAAACGGCTGTGATGTCAGTTCAGAAATATTTGTCTTTGTCAATGTATAATCTAATCTATTTACTTTAATTTATTCTTAAAAGACATTGAACTCACAGCTTAATGATTAAATCCATAGGGAAAACTGCCTTGTTAAAAGCAATGCATTTTGGAAAGTCAAAGCCAGCTGTTTATGGCAGTAGGTTTTGGTTGCTACTTACATATCAAATACATTAAAATCCTACCCACAGAGCCGAGTATGTTAAGTATCTGGTAGGTATATGGGCAGGTGGGAGGGAGATGCTTTGTCAACTTTGTCTTGATGTGATGTAATGTATTTGTCCTTAATGATTTTAAAGAGTCAGCAATCTCTGGCTGGTCCAGGTAGTCCCCCATGTCCTCTCTCTCTCTGCATCGTCAGCTGCACTTTCATCAACACTTTTCTAATGCTTTTAACACCACCCAAATGTTCCCTTTTGTTTAGTCTAGTTCTCTGCCACAAATACATATGCTGTGTTATTGATGCCACTGATGTAACATGACATCTGGACTCCTTTCGCACTTGCTTCCTCTAGAAGGTTGACCATCACAGTGGGAATGCCTGAAATTGCAGTGATTATAGTGTTGAGAGGAATTGAGTAGGACGTAGTATCAGTGTCAGGGAAAGGGCGAGGCATCACAAACACACTGGGGAGATGAAGAGAGATGCCCTCTGTTTTAAATTGCCCTTTTGACAGCCAGTGTAGACCTATATGCTTTAATGTGCTTAGTATAGCACTAGCACTATGTTTCACAGTGTTACATAGGGTTCTGTAGTGTCCCACTTAAATTTATGTTGGTTTAATTGTGGACGTACATTGTATGTATTTCTACGAGCTTTCCCTCTCTTTATAAGTTTAAACAAAGTATTTTGACTGAGTGATTCATGTTTTTATAATCCTGTATCATGCTGCATGTGTCAGTGTCAGAGAATTTTCACCTATCCACTCCCACATGAATGTTTCTTTTTATGTTGTTTTAAATCAAACATTTTCTTTACAATGAAGAAAATTTAAAATAATCATTTACGTGCATCATTGACTATAACCAGCATTAGAGTCTGGTATATTATAAGGCCAGGAAAGCCTGTCTTCTTTAAGTGTATGAGTGTTATTTGTGTGTAGCAGAAATCTAAAGGGAGATACACATGGGGCTGGTTTGAGTCCTTCTGAAACTCTGCCATTGTGTATTTGAGCAAGACATTTGAAATGTAGTTCCCTTTAAACATGCTTTTTCCATTATTGCAGCAATATCAGTTTGTGGAGAGAGTGAAACTTTTAACTGTCAGTAGTTTGAAACAACTTGGTGAGGGTGAGTTTGGGTTCCATGTGTTAAATCTATATCCACTCCCTTCTGTATTGACTCTGATAGGACTGTTATGTCTTGGTAGACCAAAAAAAGGAGAAAAAGTGTTTCCAAAGGTGAACTATATAACAGGTTAGGTGTTTGGGATAATTATTTATTCTTCCAATTGAGACAAATATCACATTAGTTCAAATGCTTAAATCAAACATAAACTTATTGTTGACACTCAGTATTAAATAAGAAATTCATTACATTGTTTTGTTAAGTTACTTTGACCTGTAACACTTAATAATAACTATTTATAGGCTTAATAAAGCATGAAAAAGGACTTCATAATGAGCGAAAAGTGTATTAATAATTTATTAAGATTTTTGTTTATTCACCATTTATCATTTATAGTTCTATACTATGTGTGTTTTGACAGACAGCCCCAAGCCCAGCCCAAGAGAGCATCCCTGGTGGGAGAGCCTCTTCAAGGTACAATGATTAGAGGCGTGTGTCCATACAGGGCTATAAGGGCATGCTCACAGACTGTCCTTAAGCCTGTATTGGATAACCAGTCCCTTGCATGTAACTTTGCAAGAGAACAGAACAGAAAATCAATGTATCCAGCCACCTATGTTACATCAATACTGTGTCTCACTTTCACTTGTTCATTTGACTCACTGCTGTCACTTGGTCTGAGCATGGACACTTTTTAAGGACATACTTTATCCCCAAATGTTATGTGCATAAAATTGATGAAATTATTTGTCAGATGTTAATATAGTGTAATGATTGACTGATTTGTTCACAGTTCTTGTGGTTTAGAGTTTAGGGTTGAACAATGAACAAATCTGTTAATCATTATACACACCAACACGCCTGTTTTACTGTAAATTATGTTTTAAAATTCTTCAGCTCATTTGTATTCTAGGCCAGGTTCACATTTGATCAGTGCCATAATGGCTTTCTCAACTGTCATTTATCACAATATTTCTACAGGAATAGATCACACATTGAAACTGTAGGTCTATGTAGTATGTAAGTTGTGGTCATGCAGTCCCTCTGAGCACTGTTCAGACTAGCCCAAGATAAAGTGTGGCCAGTGACACATTTTTATCTGCTTTGCAAAGTGGGACAAAGGTTCACACAAGACCTTGACTCATGATGAACTAGTTTGCTTTTGGGCATCACTTATTTTTGACTGTGTTTTCAATATTCTCTCTTGACAAAGCTTTTTGAGATCAATATAACTTAAAGTAGAAATCAGACATACATCATCTCCCAATAATATGAACATAGTTTTTTTCAATAGTAAAGGTGAGTATATAATATTTTCACTCTTCACACAGATTGAAAATGTTAGGGGCCATGTTTTATTGTTATAGTCCCAAAAATATAAATTATTATGTAGTGTTACATAATACACAGTATTACATTATTACAGTATTATGGCTGCAACTAATGATGATTATTAGTCAACTAGTCAGACATTTTTTTCCCGTACTTTTTATATTGTACATTAGGGGTGCTCTGATTTTAGAAAAAAATAATATACGCTTTTGATGATATGAAGTTTGACCAAAATCTTACTCGTTACAGCATCCATGGCATTTTTGCTGGCAATTTAAGCCAATAATGTACCTCTAGCTGCCCATCAATTACCTACATGGGTGACCGGTATGTCTGTCTATTGTCTCATTTTGTCGATCACATTGATCGGCCAATTAATAATTGACGCAGATTAATTGGAGCACATCTATTGTACAGTTTTAACTTTTTAATATTTTTGGATAAAAATATAAAGATAGAAAATATGCTAACTGAAGACTTGAATGTATGTATCTGCTGCGTTATGATAAAACTTTTGGCATGTGTTTTAAACTCCAACAGTGAACAACTATTAACATAGTCGATGCTTATTTTAGCTGTGGATTAGTCAAATGTATTTTTCAAATGAATGGCTGCAGCTTCCTGTAAATGAAACACAGTGTTCTTTGTACTGTAAGTTGTGTTTTTCGCTCACTCGGCATCCTGGTCCTCATGCACGTGGCTGTCAGGGCTGTGTCTCTTGATTGTGCTGTGATTGATGAGCTGTCTCATTGAGTCCTAAAGCTGCAGTCTCCTGATACAGAGGCTGCCCACTGTGCACACATTTGATAGGCTTTTATAGGATTGTCATAGATGGAAGATAATGTCAGTGTTGTCAACGGCAACCATTAAGACAGGGTCAATAAAAGGGAGGAATGGTTATACTCACTTAAATATTGTTTATTTTCATCATAAATTTATCAGATTGTGTTAAATTTGATTATTTAGTTCTGTTAAAACTATCACAGTAAGGTCTGTATTAGTTTGCATTGAGTGCCCTCTCCCCGGGTGCTCGAATGTGTCATACACTGGTTCTGACAGATTTCCCCGACAGTAGCATTGCATGATGGTTCAGATACAGACAATAAACTTTTGGGATAATATAATATATTTTGAGTGTGGAGTGAATGAATAATGCTCTGGGCTTTGGTGTCTTGAAAGGAATGTAAATCCAATGCATCATTATTATACCTTACTTAAATGTAAGCTTAACAATCAAAAAAACACACATTTCAGTCATTTGTAGGTCTTTTATTTTCATATTTTGTCAGTGCACCTCTTAAGTGTTGTGTTGATTGGGGCAATGTGGTGTTGACGTGTGGGGACCCTCTGTTGACAGGTCACTAATGCAGTCTGACGTGGGGCAAATTGGCAGCAGCGCACACTGAACAAGCCTGAGTCCACTGTAAACCCACATTTTGCTGAAGGAAGCTGTTTGTCACTGTGTGTTGCAGTTACTCCGACCTGACCCTGAGTAAACCTCCCAATCAGAAGAGATCCCCTCAGAGGAAGGTGGGTGTGTTGGTGCAGCTCTGTTTGGGTACACTGTGGCACGTTTCACCTGTGGACTCCTGTGTTTGTGTAAGTGGAGCTAAAAGCATCGGAAAATCACAGCTAATGGCCTCTAATGAATGCAATCACAGTTTGTAGAGATGGTAGATAAGGCTCTGTGTCAGATCTGGTCCAAGGAGCTGTGGGCAGTGCAGCAGACAAACAATAAAGTTTCACGTGAAAGAACGATGGGCTATAACCAATTACTGTTCAGCGATATGTTTTAGATTATCGCGAATATGAGATAAAAACAATGTTATGGCAACCCCTGGCTTACCTGTAAAAATCATGGTTGAGGTGTGTCACATGACATCTGAATGGACAGGAGAATGAACCACAAAAGTACAGAAATATGTCCTTGTTAGGAAGATTACATTACAAGTTTCTGTTATTTTATTTTTGCATATCACTATCCAGTTTTGCCACCCTGTTTACCCTAAGCACTAACCATTCATGTCTCAGGGAATGAAATGCAGGTTCTTCTTGCTTTTATAACAATTCAGACTAACTCAAGTGCTTAAATATTTTGTAAGTGTTCTATTGTATAGCAAAAATATTTTTCAGACATTTCAATATTGAGAAGATTTCTGATCTGAAACATTTTAGTTAGTTACTATGCCTACAGTATCCGCTTGTTGTCATGGTCTGTTAGTCAAGGCTATTTTCAGGCAAAGAGATCACACCTATTTTTGTCCACATTCAAACTGCCAAATCACTGTTTTTGTACTTTTACTCACAGAACAGCAACATTGTGTTCATTGAGTCACATTATCTATCGCATAGTTCCTGGACATTTTCAAATCACCCCACCATGCAAGAATCTATGTTTTTAGGTAAATGTGTTGCTCAAAAGGACAAAGAAAACAGTTCTAACACCATTATCAGTGCCTCAGTGCTGGGCCGGATCAAATATCACATCTGCTGAGGATTCATATTGATTGGCACTAACAAAAGACTAGCATGTTTCAGTCCATTAGCCAACTGATTGCATCACTATGCTTTTGTTTGTCCTAATAAAGTTAATCAAATAGAATCATAGACAATTGTAAAAGTCTTATTAATGTTCGCTGCTTCTGTCTGAGCTGGTTAAAAGTGAACGGTAGCCTGGATTTCATTGGAATCAAGTCTGTATTTTTCCACCGTTGCAATTCTGGTCTTACTGCTTTTTGTGTAATTGCTGTTAACCCAATAAGTATTTTTAAAATTACCTTCTGGAGTGTACAATGGCCAATTCACACCACATTAAACCAGTAATTTGGTACAAAAATAATGAATCCATATTTTAGTGAGCTCCAAACTCATTATAAATCTGTCTGGTGACATCATATTGATTAGCACATCTTCTATCTCAACAGTATTGCTGCTTTGTCTGATGTTTTGAGTTAGACTTTTTAAGATGCTAGCCACTCTTCATGATGCAACCAACAGACTCAAAATCCTCCCCATAAATTGTCTGCAGTGAGAAGGCTGATGCTCTGTTTGCCCCTGGTCTGTAGTCACACAAACCCACAAATACACAAGGTGGGCTCCCTCTTAAATGGTTTTAGTTTCTATCATAACACCGCAGTGGTTGGGAAAGAGAGGGTCCAGTTTTCTGAAAACCCACATCTCTAAAATAATCTGAGACAAGCCACTGCTCATTGCCTGTTTTACTGCCTGTGTCTGCACTTCATGAGCGAAAAATCCAAAAATATGTCATTGGTACGGTTGTCTGTTTATACACAAACGCCTCATTTAGTTCAAATTATAGTCTGTGGTGGCCACAGAACAACATGGAGTTTCTTATAAACCATGATGTGTGCGTTTTGGTGTTGCTGGTCTGTGCATTCTGCTCTGTGGGAGATGTGTCATGTGACCATATACACAGGGGAGCCCTTGTTTCCACTTACTGTAAATGACACAGCTTTGCATAATATGAGTGCTGCTGGCTAAAATCCGAACCATATGTTCTTTATCTCACATTATGAATACTTAGATTCACACTGTGGCTGCACTATAGAGTGTGAATGTGTCGTTTTTGCAGCAACATCAACATAGCCACAATAAATGTTATGTACAGTATTGGGGTAGTGTCATCTTTGTACCTCGTAGCATAGAAATATAGAGTAGAAATCAAGAATGACAAACTTGCAGAATCCAACTTCAAAGTATATTAACATATAAAATGATTTATTTCACTGCTTTTATGGTCTTGCATTTGTGGGATTTTTATTACAATCAAACCAAAATAGCAATTTTAATTATTGCAACAGGCAAATTGGCTATGTTAATTTCAGTGAATAACAAAAATATTCCATCTTTTTATGAAAAAACGAATCTAAAACCACATAGTTCTGACTTAAACATGCTTGGAAATTCTTTGCAGTTTTGCAGTTTTTCAAATGTTACTGACAGTGTTCATAAGCTACACTGCTAATCTAATTACAAGTATATTATTTTTCAAAATCTTGAAGCTTCAACTTTAATTAACACATTTTATCTCATTATACACCAGATTGTGTTTTGTGCTGTTTTCACACCTCTACAATGTTTGCAGTTCCAATGGAGAACCACTCTCACAGTGATTATATCTGCTGTCATTGCTTTGGCTTTAGTTTAAACACACGTCTCGTCTTAAGTTTCCATTGTGTTGTAGACGCCTCTGTAGAGCAACTTTCCTGCCAATCAAATGCACAGTGGCACTTTTATATCCTGGCCTCTGCCCTCTCTCTCAGCCTCTGCCCGTTGTAGAAACACAAGACAAAGGCATGACGGATAGCCGGAGGTCCCTCACAAGGAAGTACAGAAGGTGTGCCCTGTCAGTGCCAGACAATGAGCGCATTCACACTCACTGTACAACACAATACAGCAGAGGGAAGCCGAAGACAGCCAATCTCCGAAATGTCCAAGCACCAAGCCAGCACTGTCTCCTGTAGGCGACCAGCTTCAGCACAGGACCTGGGGGATCCACAGTGTGAACAACTGCACTATTGATATGAGATGACAACAAATGAGAGGAGGAACTCAGAGGAGAAGAAAATGTGTGGTCTAGCACAGGGAGGCTTGAATATAAGGACAATTACACAGCTTCTATGAGGAAATTAGAATGAACTATCTTTCAATTGTAATTTTTCCTTTCAGCATCTCCTTAGCACTTTTGATTACAATTTTACAGTACTTAAACTTCAACTAATAATATTTAATTAGCTTCTCTTGTCTTACAAAAATCTATCGACCAAAATCTATTGATAAACCACATCAATTACAGATCCTATTATATTAACTCATCTATCGAGTTCAATTAAATGAAAATGTAATGGCATTTGAATGCTGGATCACTACTCCTCGGCAGCAGGGCTCCTCTCCCTTTGCCCTGCCCTGCCCCCTATCCCTCTGTCCTAATCTCCCCTCTGCCCTTTACACCTGCTATTCACCACCTCTCAACCCTGCCCTAACCAGCCCCTCTGCCCCTGGATCTGCCCCTAAGCCCATTCCCTGATCTGCCACTGCCCTGTTCCCCCCCTCTGCCCCTAAACATGCTCTCAACTGCCCCTCTACTCCTGCCCGTCTGCCCCCACCCTGCTGTGTCCCTTTCGTGATCTGCCCCTGGATCTACCCCTGCCTCTCTGCCCCTGTCATCCACTTGGTCGTGTGCTGCTCGTCTCTGTGTGGCCTTGTTTATTTTCGACTGTGTGACTCACGCTTCCTGTGCTACACTTCTCTACAGAACAGCAGGGCCTCCGCTCATTCTCAATTCTTTCACTTTCTCTCCCTCTCTCCGTCTCTTGTGTGTAGCACCGCTGATTGGCCAACTTCTGTATAATGCGGGGGCCCTGTGAATGGATGCAATTTATTTAGTGACGTTGGAAAGGGGAAAGGACTAGCGAATCTATTAAAAACTGGTGTTGAGGCCATTAGAATAGTGCGGCTTTGCTGATAAGGAGGTGATAATTAGAAGGGATTGCCTTAAGGATTTGGTGATGCAGGGAAAGCCCCATGTAAGACCTGTTTGTAAGCCTATCTGTCAGCAGCATGCCACCTCTGCATACAACGGCCAAAGTGTTTGGTTTCACTATAGTGACATGGCACCATTGAGTTACACATACTGCTCAAGTGGTTCTCAAACTGTGGTCCCGGTACCAAACATGGTCTGACCTAAGATTAGCTTGGGTTTTGGATATTGATGAAGAGACTAACTAAGCCTAGATATACTGTACATAGTATAAAGACGTACTAAAATATGGAAATATATCGTGCTTCTAAATGTGGTGATGCAGTACTGATATTGTGGGCTGCTGTTTACTTAAGTATTATGAGCTTATTTTATGACTGTGATGTGATTATGTGATTATTAAAATCAGTTTTTTAAAGTTTGTGCAATTCTTGATTGTACAAAGAAACACTTTTGTTAAAATGTATTTGGTTCTTTTAAAAAAAAAAGATATATTTCATAATATTATGTCAAATACATTGTTATAGTATTGTACTGTCAACCTTGTATTGTGTATCAAATCTTGGTGAACCCGGTGATTCCCAGCCATAACACAGGAGTTTTTCCTTCTTTATCCTGGATTAGTCCTTGTAAGGTTGGTTTTGTTCTTTCTTTCTTTCTTATATCAATATTTCTTCTACTCTACTAAACTATTGTTAAGGTGTAAAGCCTGAGAATCACTGTACATCCACACAGCTATAATAATCATTCTAATATTAGATATTAGCACTTGTAGCCACACACCAATTACACTATGTGGAGTGCCAAGTTCTTCTTTGGAAAATACCACCTCTTCTTTGCATCCTTTTCACTGGAAACATTCCTGTGTGCATGGCTCTTTCTTCATCGCAGTTTTCGCCTCACCCCCTTCCCTCCTCGCTGGGCTTGTCTCTCTCGCCGCACACCCACTCCAACAGTCATATCCGCTGTGACTCGGAGCTCTACGGCCTCTCTGTGTCTGGAGCTCCTCAGAGGGGGAAGACCAGGGCTGCGCTGTCAGGTAACCCACCCCTCCCTCATTCCCATTTCTGTGTCATCTCCGTCTGTGCTTTTACGGGAATCCATTGCTTTCATGGTCAAGATGTTATACTCATTTTTGGCTGCTGTTCATTTCTCAGTTGTGTTAAATAAGTTATTGTTGCAGTCAAATTTGAAGAAGATCTTAGATTCTCCAAGTTGTTATTTATGCAATCTGCTCATTATTTCTTCCTCAAAAATGGTCAAAATGTTGTCATTTGTTTTGTTTTTATTCTTAACAAAATGTTTTAAAAATGTAAGATTATGCATTTTTTGTAGGACTCTCCCAATTTTTTGTTGATTTTTGCTAACCACAATTTAACCACAGTCCATTGTTCTTTTTGTGCCAGTCCAAAGCCAGGATAAATGAAGAAGGTAGCACCAGGAAGGGCACCTGGAGTAAAACCTATATGACAAATATGTATGGATAGAGGATAGCAGAATGGAAAGGAAAGACAAATGGTTGTTGATCTTAACACAAGGTGTAGGTCAATGGTTGCAGTAGTATTCTTACTTTTTAATGCATTTCCATGTTATATTCTGTGGTTACTTCTGTCTAACCAATCCGAGCATTCAGACTCCGCTGTGTTCATTACGAGTCTGCTTTAAGCCCCCAGTATTGACTTGTGGTTCATTGGCTTTTCTCTATCAAAGCAAATCTTACCACGCTGTAAACTGCCTGTCTTCTGCGGTCCAGGTATAGCCCTCATATCCATTATATTGCAGAGTGACTGACTCCTCTGGTATGCACGGAGAAATACTTTTTTAACACTTAATATCATTTGGCTATGTCTTTTTTCACTTATTTTGACACCAGACTTTCTTAGATTCTTCTTACTGGTATTTTGATTGACAAGAGCTATCTTTTTAACTTTCTGCTCATGCAATACAAGTGGACTAGTTGTAAGAAAACTGATTGGCATGGGTCAGTCAGTCAAGCACTCAGGTTGTCAGCGGTGATGCCAGCTTGTCAATGCACGCCGTCTCGAAGCCTTTTCCCTCCTCACTTCCTGCTGCCACTGTGTGTCTGTAGTCATAGAGGATGCTGGGAGATAAATTTAGACCTCCAGCTCCCTCTCCATCTGCCGTTGCACCGAGTAGGCTGGTGGTTTCCATGGGAACATGCACCAGTAAGAGAACGAGGAGAGGAGGAAATTTCTTTATGGGGATGTTTTAGGAAATGATGAATGTTGTTAATTTTGTAGGTGTGGATTTTTATATGTGGCACCTTTTTACACCTGTGTTAGCTGTAGTTAAACATGGTTAGAAAATATAATACAAGCTGAACAGCTTAACTTTTGCAATAAAATTAAGTTTAGACTAATACCTTTTTTTTTTCTTTTTTTCTTTTTTTTTTTTTTAAGTAAATTACTTTTCATTTTGGCACTTCCATTCTGAGGTAGCTATAGTGAAAATGCTTCTTCTATGCTAATGAGAATAGGCTGTTTCCTTTTACTTTAATATTCCCTGCCGCTCAGAAACGTGTATCAAATTCTCTTGTGGCAAATCGTCATCTTCTTCCACTCATCCTTCTTTCATTCAGTCTCTATGGACCACTCATTACTAACATTACAGCACACAGCAGTCTTGCAGCTGGGATTTTTATTGTTCTAAACCTCAACATCGTCGGCTCTAGTGTTGCTAAAATTAACTCTCCGTGACACTTCCAATCGAAGAATTGTGCACCGTCTAAAAACTGCCTCCGTAGCTTCCTGTTCACACCTCATGTGTCTAAAAATAGCCCAAGAGAGGAACGCCCTTGTCAGCCTTATTAAGCAGGGCACATACATTTACATAACTCCTGTCTTAAGATCCCGCTTATCAATATATATATCATTTTTAGCCGTGTGTGGGGAATGTTGCTATTTATAACCAGTTGTTTCCGTGGAGCGAGACACAAGGAAAACCCCTAGCGAATCAGAGGAGGATAGGCTCATGCTGGGTCACCTCAGGTCATTGGAGCTGATTGGTTAGTCCCGTTTGCCTCTTGTCTGCGTATGACCCAGGCAATTGTGTGTTTTAAAGTATACCCGGGTTTATAAAATCTAGCATGTCTTAAAAAGACTATCAGAATATTTAGTAGTTTTGACTTTAGATTTGATTGCAGTTGCGATTAGATTTGTGATATGTTAAAGTAGGATTCAGTTTAGAATGGCCATTGTTAACAACTCTGAGGGCATTAACATTTGAAAGAAAGGTTTAGCTCTCTAAACTGCAGGTACAACAAGATGGTGCCAGTGTGCACCAGCAGCCGTCTACCTGCTCTGCTTAAACTGTTGCTTGCTGTGATATTGCTTTGTATTTTGTGCCAAGATATCTCTGGACTGCTAGTCTACAATCGCCAGGCACTTATTGATCTAAAGTGAGATCAAGGATAGTCTCTTAATCACAATTTTGAGGATTAAGCATCCAGATTCCCTCCTCACTTGGCATCAGTCCCGGCCTACCTGCTGCGCTCACCTGTCTCCTCACAGAGGAGGTGTCTTAGTGAGAGTAAAGACTTATTGGAGGACCAATTCTGGAATTATTCCTCTCCATCCCACTCCCGGAGACCACTTCAAAGATCACACGGACTGTGGTGGATCCAGCCTTTAAGTTCGTCATGTAGACACCAGTCTGCATCACTTGCCACTTCTCCTGAACAATCTCTTCACCTCAGGGAAACTGGAGTTTATGTTGATCAGGGTGAAATGGCTCCAAGCCAGTGAGTCTTCCCCATTTTCGTAACTTTTACCACCGTCTGAACTCTCCTCAGGTTACTGGCAGAGGTGGGCGGATTTTGAAAAAGCAAACCATGAATTTGTAACATCACGTCTGGATTATTGTAATTCTTTGTATGTGGGGCTGGACCAGGGCTCCATGCAATGCTAACAGAATGCAACTGATCTGCTGACAAAAACTAAGAGACAAGAGCACATCACACCTGTGATGTGCAACTTGCGCTGTGTACCTATTTCCCTAAATCTACACTCTGTGGGTCCTCTTTATTTGAGGGAGTTACTACAGTCCTATACTCCACCCAAAGCCCTGAGGCCAGCTGACCAGCTCCTGCTGGCTGTGCCCAAAGCCAGGCTCAAGAGGTGGCTGAGCCTTTTCTGTGGCAGTGTCCAGTTTATGAAACAGTCTTCCTCTGCCTGTCAGAGGGAGATTGTCCCCTACAGCACAGTCTTTAACGCAGTTGAAGACTTGACTGAAAATACGCATCTTCTCCCTGGCATTTAACACTAGCTAGACAGGATATCTTGGTACTTTACTGCACTTTTCCTATGTTTCGTGTTATCTGTATATTTGTTTTTTGTTCACTTTGTATGTGAAGCACTTTGGGCAGCTGAACTTTTGTTTGTTTGTTTGTTTGTTTTTATGAATGTGCTATTTAATGAAAATTGAATTAAACAAGATTTGCAGCATTTAAGATGATCACAATTTAGTTTTCATTGAAAAATTTAATTAAATGGGTAAAGTGCATTTTCCTGCATTGGCTTATAATAAAACGTAATGCATTGGAACATGACTTCAAATAACAAAAATGTGCCCATACTAATCCCAAATAAATCTACTTCAAATAATCTGAATTCTAGTTTTCTTAACTCCTCTAGAAATACATTCTTGCAGTGAGGATCCCCGCTAGAGTTGGTCGTCTAGACTGTCATGAATAATGGAGGCACCTTCCTGCTGCTCTTAAAAAGCAGCTAATCGTCCTTTTTTAGGCGGATTCATTGGTGACACCGGAGATAATTAAACCCACTCTGTGATCGCCATGCCGACACAAACAAAGACATTAGTTTCATAGGTGTCGAGGAAGACCATTTGTCATGCTCTGTCTGCCTTCACTCCTGTCTGCTCCTGTCTGCTCCTCTTTGCTCCTGAAAGTTTGCGCAGCATCACGGCTCCTAAATTCACCAATTAGTAAAGCTCCTGTGTCATACTAAACCCCAATGTGCTTGTAGTTATTAATATTTGTAGGTAAAACTTTAGAGATCAGTTGAGTGAAGCTATAAAAGTTGAAATCACAACTAAATGACAAACACACAAATACATGAGTTTATGAAGTATAATTATATGCATACTATGTAATCTGGTGTAGGGTCCGTTGCCTGCTTGTCCTTTGCCGGAATGGTTCAAAGTATGGCATTCAAGACAAACAGTTGGCGCTATCATGCCTAATTACAGGTCAGATCTGTCGCAAGACAACCCTACTCACAGTTTTTCACTCACAGCATTTAACCTGATTATTTATGTTAAGGACAAAATGTTTAAACTCATTATATTACAATAAAAATGCTCACATTAAGAATAACAATGGTCATTTTATTGCCCTGACTTGTTTTTTTTAGAATATTCTGATGCCATTTCAAAACCAATAACAGGCACGTTAACTCACCTATTTAGAAATTGATTCAAATTGCTTTGCTCCAAATGAAACCAATTCTGTCCCCCAATATAATATATATACCGGTAATCAGTATTTCAGAACAAAATAATAATATAGCCATAGAATAATGAATGCAACTGAATGCTGTTTAAATTAATTCTACGAGAACAAGACTTGTGCACAGCTCATAGTTTGAATCGTCATGTGTTGCAATAATCAAAGTGATCTCTTCAGAGGAAATCGTCAACAAATGATTAGCCCTTGACAGATACGAGAGAAGTCGCCTTGAGCCTGTCGAGTTCTTTCTGGGGTCTTTCTTTTCCCCTCCTGCTGTAGACCAGCTCTAATGAAGGCTGACTGTGCAGTGTTTTTATAGACATATGGAGAGAGCAAAAGTGTGGCTCATTAAAAACCTGTCAGTGCCGCTACCACCGAATGCTCCAGTCTAGTGCTGTTTATTCAATTCACACTTCCTCCCATTTCCTACATCCTCATAGCTTTTTGTGCAAGTCTGTTAGGTTTTTTTGTCACCCTTTTCACTGCTGTGGTATCAGTATTGTAGTGATCACATAGAGCATGAGGCTTAAGAAAGTTCAGTGTCCCTGGTTGCTGACATGCTAGCAAGATTGATATGATTCTTGAATGATTGCTAATCCGAATGTATTGGCACAGAGTTGTCAAAGGTGTGGACATGGATGCTCGCTCAAACCCGTTACGATTTGTACGATCCATTGGCAGAAAATGTTAAGATTGTCTGCACTACAGGAATTTGGAGCTGAGAGCGAGTGCAGGATTTGTAGTAAGTGGGAGATATTACACTACATCTGTCTTGATAAAAGGTGGAAATTTCATCGCAACGTCATCCCAGAGTTTTCAGAGTTTTCAAATCCACAAAAGTGTGAGTCCTCATAAAGCCAGCTAAGTGTCTAAGTGGAAGATATGAAAATGTGTCTTTATAAAAGTCTTTGTTGTGGTGGAGAAATGGGTCTGAATACATCTCGAGACACTACACAAACTGCATGCATCCAGAACTAATGCCTTTTATGAGAGGACCTCACCTCAGGCCCCCTTAGAACAGTACTGTACTGTAGTCTATTGTCTTTGATATTGTGATTAATATTCATGTGAAGCACTTTGGTCAGCTGAATTTCTTCAAATGTGCTATCTAAATAAACTTGAATTGAATCGAGAGATGCCCATCAGATAAATCATTCTTTCAACATTTGTTTTGACTTCTTCCCCTGACATTGCGGTATTCACTGACTTGACGAGACTACCTGCGGCCCATGGATTACTCACTTCTCCAGAGAAGCTGCTTATATTATATTACACATCAAAACAGGATATTTGACTACAGATTGTATATGTTTAATGTCACATCTGAGCCAGCCATAATTGTGTTTTTTTCACTGGTACTTGACCATATCATTCCTGCTTAGACTGAATATATTGTTTGTTTTTGTCTCTTTTTCAGATGCCTCCAGAAGAACTGCAGCAGACAGCCAGTGTTAGAGCTTCGATCATGGGAGGGCTGTGAGCATGGCCTGAGGTGCACTGTACAAAATGATCCTTGTTTACCAGACTCATGGCAGCTACAGGGGAAGCCAAACGATGCCTCCTTTGCTCCTTTCCAATAACGCGGGTTCAGACTGGAGGAACAGGTCCCTGGTTCTGATTTGCAGTGCTTCATGTTGACTTCTGCCACAGACCTCTCTGCCATGCGGTTAGCCCGATGAGGCTAAAGGGGTCGTCATAGTGCGTGTGAGGCCCCTCCCACTCTATGGAGGCGGAGCCTGGACATCCTGAGGGCGAGTGCTCTGGGAGACAGGAGCATGTGACAGAATCCTCCGTTCCCTCTGATCCCGGTCAGACCTCCGCCCCACGTCCTGCGCACAGGTCCCGGGGGCGCCTGCAGCACCGCTCGCCCAGATCTCCAGGCCTCCTCCTGCGCTTCCAACAACAGCAGGCATTAGCATGGCAGCCCTCAGATGCAGCCGGCCCCTCTGGAGGCAGCTTCCTCTCTCCTTCCTCTCCCTCATCTTTCCTACCCTCTACCTCCTCAGCACGAGGGGATCAGGGACACAGGGTACAACCGCAGACCATCCAGGACCCTGCAGAGAGGCTGAGTTCTCCCAAACGCGGAGAGAAGAAGCCTCAGAAACCTGGCAAGTACGTATGCTCCTACTGTGGTCGACCATGTGCCAAACCCAGCGTCCTTCAGAAACACATCCGTTCCCACACAGGAGAGCGGCCCTACCCCTGTGACCCCTGTGGATTCTCCTTCAAGACCAAGAGCAACTTGTACAAGCACCGCAAGTCCCACGCCCACCGCATCAAAGCAGGCCTGATGTCCTGTCGGGAGGAGCTTAGTCTGAGCACAGAGGGCGCTAATGTGGGAGAGGAGCATGAGGAGCCCACAGAAGGAGAGAGTACAGAGTCTGAGGAGGAGACTGGACAACACAGAAAACCCAAGGACCCATTACACTCCACGAGGAAAGAGGAGGGCCACAGACCTGAGGATTCACAGGCCGTCAAACAGAGGCTGGCTCTAAGACTTAGTGAGCGCAAACGAGGTCCGAAGGCTTCCCCCGATGACCCGCCCTCTTCCTCTCTCTCCACATCCTCATCCTCTCTTGGCCCCGGCAGCAAAGGCAGCACTGAATCTGGCTACTTCTCTGGGTCAGGGAGCACCGACCTGTCACAAATCAGCCCCCCAAGTGCCAGTGCCAAAACTTATGCTGAAATCATTTTGGGGAAATATGGAAGACTCGGAGGCCAGCAGCGAGGGGCACATCAGCAACAACCTCACGCTTCCTCTGGAACTGAGGAGAAGAGCATCTCCTTCACAGTCCCCAAAACACAGGTCATTGAACACATCACCAAACTCATCACTATTAATGAAGCCGTGGTTGATACCAGTGAGATTGACAGCGTCAAACCACGACGCTCATCACTCTCCCGTAAAAGCAGCATGGAGTCGCCCAAGATTAGCACTCCTAAAGATCCCTATGCATTCGACCCCAAAGCTGAAAGCCCAGGTCCCAGCGGTTTAAGACCTGAGGCTGGTACTCCTGAACCTCTTTCATCTGTGCCTCTGCTCCGAAGTCACTCACTGCCCTCCTCTACTAGCCAGGAGCACACCCCCTCATCCCCCACACCAATGTCCCCTGGAGGCTTCCGCCTTTGCCAGTCATTTGATGAGCAGCAGGCAGCAGCTGCAGAAATGAGAGTGGGACATGTTCAGCGCATGTTAAGACGCCAACCAGCTATTGAGGTTCCTTTAGGAGCTGAACAAGTGTTAGAAGATACAGGTCAGTCCTCTTCAGGAAAAGGTACAGACAGAAAAAGACAACCAAAGCAACAGCTGCACAAGAGTCCCTGCTTGTTTGAGTGTGAGGCTTGTGGCTCCCTGTTCCAGCACAATGAGAGCTATGAGTCCCACATGGGCACCTGTTCAGGACACCACCATCAGCCTGAACTGGAGGCCGAGGACAAGGTCAAATCTGGTAGGGACGACCACCCCCATGTACTGATGCACTACAAGTTACCAGCTCTGGCAGTTACAGTGAGGAAGAGGAGAAAGGAGGAGAGCCTAGAGGAAGATCCTCCCAGCCCCACAACCCGTACTGCAGTGTCAGGTGGAGAGGAGCGCACCCGTTCCCAGTCAGGTAAATACAAATGCATCCAAATGTGTTTCCAACAATGAAATATTCAAATCAACCAAGGTAATGTCTAGTTCATTTCAAATTCTATACATTTTTAAGAGGCCAATATACTTGATAGTTTTGTAAATGATTTTGCCAACAGTTCTCTTTATTGAAATATATACATAATAATATACAATAAATATTGCAAGCAACTGCGCTACTCACTGATGACTTGATTTGTTTGTAGGTGTTCATTCAGAACCAAAACAGCAGCAGCAGGATAGAAAGGGTGTGTCAGTGATTCAACATACCAGCTCCTTTGAGAAGCAAGAGAGTGTGTCCATGGAGAGTCAGGGGTCAGAGACCAAAGAGACGCAGCCCCAGCCCAAACCATCCCCCTCCACCAGTCGCCTCATTCGCCAGCCCAACATCCAAGTGCCAGAGATCCTCGTCACTCTGGAGCCTGACACCGACATGCCACCAGTGTCCCCCACGGTGACAGTGTCCTTACCCAAGGTTTGCCTCATATCTTGAAGAAACTAAATTGTGTAGAAAAAAAACACATACCAAATGTTAGATGAATATGACATGTTTACAATTTTAGCGCTGCTCATTGTAAACACTGTATGTGTTGCTTTGTGTCATAGGAAGCAGAGAGAGTGGAACAGTTCCAGTGGCCTCAAAGAAGCCAAACTTTGGCTCAGCTTCCTGCAGAGAAGCTGCCACCTAAAAAGAAAAGGCTGCGTTTGGCTGAAGCAGCTCAGTCCTCAGGAGAATCCAGCTTTGAGTCTGTGTCTGTGCCTCGCAGTCCTAGTCAGGAGGGCAGCCTCTCCCTCTCCTCCAGTCTCTCTGTGTCTCTGGAGGATCCTGTCAGATCAGAGGCTTGGGTCGCCAGCCATAGTTCCCAAATGTTAACGGTGCCATCAGCCTCTCATCAGTGCCACCAGAGCCACAAGGAGATGAGACGCTCTGCATCTGAGCAGACACCCCCTACTCACCAACAACCTCAGCAGACCCCTGAGAACAGGAGTAAGTCCTTTGACTACGGCTGTCTGTCCTCTCAGCAGCCCACCACCTCCTGGAAGGAGCGGAGGAAATGCCTTTTGGTAAAACATGCCACATTAGGAGATCCAGAGGAGGAGCAGACTAGAGCAGACAGTCCCCGACCTGGGCCCTCACGTGTAAGCCACCACCCTCTTTTCTCCACTGAAGAATGGTTTCTTCATGAAGAATCAGGGGAAACGTTGCCATCTACAGATGTGCTCTCTTTGGTTCCCAGAGATCAGCAAACCTCAGGTCCATCTCTCAGCCATGTGTTTCCCACTGAGGTTCTCCACAGAGCTTTCTTTGAGCCACACATTGCACGGCTCGGAACTCCACTTCACCATTTACTTCCTCTGCAGTTCTCTAGCCACAGTCAAGCTCTGTATGTCCCCTTTTCCAACAGGCCTTTGCCGTATGCTCCCTTGGCCCCACCTTCTATAAACAGATCCATAGCACTCTCTCCGACCGTTGTAACCACTCCATATCATGACACACCACCCATTATTGCCACATGTTTGGCTCAGTTGACACCTGTTATTCCTTTTGTTGTCCCAGTGCGATTGCAGACTCACATGCCAACATATGCTAGTGCCATGTATACAACTCTCTCCCAAATCCTGGCCTCTTCACGCTCACCTGAGCCTATATGTACCACTATGGTTGTTATGAGCCAGCTGGAGCAAAACAAGCTTCAGAGGTCTTACCTTACTGTTCCAGCCCTTAAAATGAAAACTCCCATTTCGCTGACACCTTCTTTAGTTTCACTTGATGAGGAGGCCTATGGCCCACTTGGGGCCGGAGGAAGTAAACGCATGCTTTCACCCGCTGCCAGTCTAGAGCTAAGCACAGAGGCTCAGAGACACCAGAAAAGAGTGAAAGAGGAAGAGGAGGGGGAGCAGGGCATCACGGGAGAGAGGAGCAGAGAGGAGCCAGCTGGAGGTGTGGGGGGAGATGAGGTCATTGGGAGAAAAGTGGAAGATGAGAAGAACAAACAAACTCAAAATGTAGAAGATAAATCTGTAAAGGTGGAGAAGAAGCAGGAGGAAAACCAAGCTTCAGCTCAAAACACTGAAGTTACTGAGAAAAAAGAAAGCACCAGACCAGTCTCTGCTTCTCACCCCAGTCTCCACACTTCCACTTCAGTCAACTGGTGCTACCTGAACTACATCAAGCCTAACCCCTCAGCACAGCAGGACTCCCAGACCTCAGTGTACTCCTCCTGGAGCGTGAGCGCACACAACCCCAACCTGCCTGGCCTCAGCACCAAGACAGCCCTGTCTCTGCTATGCACCAAGCAGAGGCACAGTGCAGAGACCTACACCATGGCCACTGCCAGCCAGGCCAAAGAGGGTGGCAGGGAGCCCCAGCAGGAAACAGAGGTAACAACATGCATAGGCAAATATAAATAAAACATATATGTATGTTTTTGCAATAGTCGCTGAATTTAGCATCTGCAAAAGGTAAAACTTGACACAATTCTCTGTGTAGTTGCAGATAAATCCTGCCCCAGTCAGCCCTGTGGTTAGTGGTCAGATAAAGGAACAACCACAACATGAAAAGAACAAGGCAAAACCAAAGAGGGACGAAGAAGCTACTACATCCAAATCCAGAGAGTCCTCATGTGTTCGCATTTTTGAAGGCGGGTGAGAAAGAATTTTTTAAACTTTTCTCTTGTTGTTTAAATTATGACAATATACATTTTTAATTGCCCAAGAAATGTATTGAATCATTGAATATTAAGAGATGGGAGGACAGGGGAACTATTCAAACTTGAAACTCCTGAGAGAGAAGGGAACACTTATGTAAATTTAAGTTGTAAGCAAACCAAAAGTGTAACTTAATTGACTTGAATTGAATTAAGCCTTTAGTAGGATTAGGAGTCTCTGCATCTGAGGTAACAGTTCAGAGCAGGTCCTTAGTATATTAAATGTTTGCTATTGATGAATAACAGTGATGAGTTTTGTTTTAAGTCCCAGCTCTTCAGTCATGCTCAGGCTCTTTTGTGAATCTCAGTGGCGTTATCAGCTGACCACGTCTGCTTGGAAGTGCTCCGGTGGTCATAAAGCACGCGGAGGACCGGCCTCAGTTTACTCAACACTGTGCTGCTGATTTAATGCCTGGTGTGGGAAAACAATCAGTGTTTTTCTGAGGTGGGAGAAATATTTTTAGCAGTGACTAACTGAGTGCGACAGACACCAGTTCTTCAGTGCTGCATAATGCCACAGCTGAGACTGTTTTACCCTCATGTAACAATTTGTTATGATTTGCTCTTGTGGCTTGTGTTGTACAACAGTGCATTCATGGTTTCAGCTCCTGACTTTTCAGTCCAAATGCCATATTTAAGTACACTGATATTTGCCATCTCATAATTAACTTTCTCATTCAAATATAAATTGTCTGTGGTTTACTGTTTCTGTGAATAGGCCATGGGTAAACATCAATAGTGCATATCAACAAGGTTTTTTATAGACCAGGGCTAAATGTGTTGCTTGGTTTTATATATAGTGTCTATTTTGGGTTGTTGGCCATGCAGGCTTCCCTTCCCGGCCGTCCCCTCTTAGCGGCTGCTGTTGTTGGCAGCGTCGCTGGCTGTAACAGAATGGATGTTATTCTGCTGCTGCGGGTTTGCTGGGGCTTCCCCGGCCGCCTGCATAAAGAGGGCCTTGTTCCTCAGTTTATCTTGTGTGTGTGTTTGTGTTTGTTGCTATGCAAGCAACTGGTGCATCCACAATAATTATTATTATTTCATGGGGCAAATCTTCTCAAAAGCATCTCTATGTAGAGTTTATGAATAAAAACCATGATACTGTGATAAATAAGAGTTGATAATTGTAATTTACAAACTCACAAGGCTATATTGTCAGTTCCATGTGTTCTTCACTCTCTCACCTGTGTCCCAGGTACAGGTCAAGCGAGGAGTATGTGTATGTACGTGGGCGTGGCCGCGGGAAGTACATTTGTGGAGAGTGTGGGATCCGCTGTAAGAAGCCCAGCATGCTGAAGAAGCATATCCGCACACACACAGACGTACGCCCATATGTCTGCAAACACTGCAACTTTGCCTTCAAAACAAAAGGTAGCCCTGGCCCCCTGCAATTATCTAATGTATTCCCATGATTCATGTTCAGGCACCATGAGCCTCTCTTGGCTAAGGGAATAATATGCTTTCCTTGCTCCTTCTTAGGGAACCTCACCAAACACATGAAGTCAAAGGCTCATGGGAAAAAATGCCAGTCCGTGGGAGTGTCTGAGTCATCACTGGATGAGCCTGAGAGTGAGGAAACAGGTACTAAAGATCAGATTCTATTGTGGAGAAACAGTGCTACGGCTGGATGAGCGTGTGCCTGTTCAAAACTGCAGCTTTTCAGTTCTGACAGCTTATGCAACACCATGTTCTATTCTCCTCCCTTTGGCCTTGCTTAAGTATAGATAAAAAATACAATAAATAAATGAAGAATACAGACAATTCCACAGTCACAAGGCTCCTGAAGTGAATACCTTTAGAAAAAATGATTCTCTGCAATGACATTTTTAAACTTCAGTGTGAGCCAAAGCTACAGTTACCTTATTCTGTCTGCTGCTGATAGACTGCAGTCATTAAAGCCAAGGACTTACCATCAACCTGCCATTCACAAAGCTAGAGATAGTTTACGAACAGAGCACAGCACAACTCAATACATTTCCAGTCTTTTCATGTAAGCACTATTTATAACATCTGAGGGTCAAGTCTAGCTTAGAGAGTATTTGAGAAGACTCTAGTCACGACTGTGAAACAGCTTTGACTGCTGTTATGTGTATCTTTTATTCCACCATTATTATTAATATTTTAGCCCATTTAAGCCCATTTGAAAGTTTTTGATGTGTCTTTGTTTCAGGAGGGAGTGAGGAGCCTGTGCCAGAGGAGCAGGAGGAGCACCAGTTTTCTGACGTGGATGAGTCTGAAGATGACGAGGAGGAGGAAGACGAAGAGTCTACCACACAAGATGATCCCCCTTCCTCCTGTTCATCAGACACACATCCCTCTGTTGGGGGGCGCTCCACAGGCAGTGGGCACTCCCACCAGGGGACCCCAGATCGCGAGCTTCCTGGACCCACTTTGAGTCATGAGCCCTCTCCTCGAGGCTTACGGTCTGGGAGCGGCCGCACATCCTCTCCCTGCAGCAGGAGGGCACTATTCTCCCGCCGGGGCATTAGAGCAGCGCAGGCATTCTCCCCGAGCAGTGAGAGCTGTTCTCCAAGTCGCAGCCTCTCTCCTCGACTTGAGCTGTCTCCCGCAGTCCTCAGTCTGTCCCCCAAAACAGAGTTGTCCTCCCCCAGTCGACATGTGTCCCCCTCCCCTGAGAGAGGACCATCGCCCATCAGGCCCCTGTCTCCTCTGCAGCCCATCCTGCAAAGCTTCTACCAGTATCCCCAAGCCCGAGCCCCACAGTCTCCACTGGGTCTGCACCGGAGAACCCCTGCATTATTGCCATGGGAAAGTCCTGCTACTAAAGGGGCTAACAGCAAAGAGGTGAGTGAGATAACCTGTGAATCAAAGAAACTCTCTGAATTAATTTTACTTACATATTGCTTATTCTATGAATTCACAATTCCTTTGCAGTGAGTAACAATGGTGCCATCAATTCATTTTATGAGACTTTTAAGCATCTCTTCAGTACTCTGTGATTTGTCTCTCTAAAATTATATTTTTGCACCATCTGCAGGAAAAATGCAGAACAACATGGGAAGGACAGACATTTCCAGAAAGCAGTTTATTTCCATCTGCCTTACGTCTTTCCACGTGTGAGAGTTATCCTGGTGCACAGCCTATAGACAACATCTTCAGTCACCTTCCTCTGCACTCGCAGCAGGCACGGCTGCCCTGTGTCATGATCCCTATTGGGGGAATACAGATGGTGCAGGCCCGACCAAGATCCCACCCAACCACCCCCTCCTCCCCGACCTCTCCCCCTATCGAGGGATCCTCTCGCCTCAGCTTTGACTCAGCGTACTGGGCCGGGACACCCAGGACTCAAGGGCTCAGGACTCCTTCGGACCAGTCTTTAGTGTCAGAGCAAACAGGAACCAGCCAGCCCCACGGAGATAGGACACAATTACACAAACACAAACCCGAGACAGACTTAAAGCAATATAGCAGCTCGCACAGCTCTGTCCAAACACCCAGGGGCTCTGACAGGACCCCTGTGAGGGACACTGGCCCGGGACCAGCCCTCAGCCCAGCCGTGTCTGTAGCCGAATGTTCCAGAGGGCACAGGGAGCAGCCACCACCAGGAGGCAATGTGGAGGAGGGAGCAGAGCAGTCAGACCAGAGCACTTAAGTGTCAGCACCTCCATGTGTCACTTTTATTAGCTTTATTGATTGCTCCACTCTTATTTTTGCTTTGTTTTTTTTTTTTACCATTGAAATGCTTTTTTAATTACATTTTTCTTTGGCAATATTCAGGTTTGTGGTCAAACAGCACTTTTTATTTGTGATAAAAGTTTATGTAAATGCATATATAAATTATATATAAATATATCCCTCCTGTATGGATACTGTCTGTTTAAATATGTTTTTAAAAATTGACTATGTTTGTAAATGACCAAAAACTTTATTCTTAATAATTCCATTTGTTTGGTTATTACAGTATTACTCCAGTTGTAGTTTCTTGTGCCTTTTCTGTCCAGGTGTATGTATTGACATGTCAGTACAGATGACATAAAGGAGGCTGTGAAATTTTATATTTCCTTTTATTATTTTTTTGTGAAGGTTATAATTGCGTTTCTTGCCAATGCTTTAATGCCAGGGTATCTACATGGAGGAGCAGAAACATGTCAAAGGAAATGCACTGAAGTTATTTTTTTATTATGACATTTGAGATCAGAAAATATCTTTGTACAGCCTTGAATGCTTCTTATTTATTGATGTTTAAAGATGAAATGTGCATTATTTCAACTTTTTTACTTTTAGTTTTTGACAAAGTACTTTTTGTTACATTTGTGTGTGTTTTTCATCATGTTCTTGTGACTTGAAGTGGTTACAAAAATGAGGGAAGGTACAGAGGGAACAAGTGCCCTGCTAATTTCACACACAGCAGAATTTATAATTACATTCAAAGAATAAAAATGCACTACACACAAATGGGACTGTGACCATATTTTGCTCTCTCACCTAATCGGGTGCTTTGATGTGATATCAGGACATACTAATAGCCAGTCATTTAAAATTAAGAATACACAATATTGTCTGCCGTGTTACCTGGTTTATAGATAATAAAATGTAATTAGTGATCCTAATTATGAAACACAAACTGGCATAAAGTTTAAAATCTGTCACCACAAAAGATTAGGTGAAAATAGGGCTGGCAATATTTCACACATAGATACTGCCAGCCCTGTGTTTTACCTTGAGCAATTTCTCCACATTTTGTTATCTCTTACTTTTCTACATATAATACATTTTATCAGCTTATGTTTGAACAAGCATGATTGGCTGAAGTTGTCAGTGCTTTTCATAACCTAAAAAGAACTATAGTACTATACTACACCAGCACTATACTGCACCAGTTAAATTAATTTAAGTGTGTAATAACATGTAACTTGGATCCAGAACACACACTTCCTCAATACTATTACAGAACACTATTACTCTGGGTTTGCCATTTGCCATTGGCAAAAATGTAACCCACCTAATTACAATATAATTACACACTACACAAATACTGCAGGGTAGTGTAGAATAACGTGTGACCCATATTTAAGTTATGTCAAACTACTTCTGATGACAGGTCTGTACTTTGTCAAATGACAGTGACCAGTAAAATAGGTTATCGGCCCTTCTCTGTGGTCTGTGCAGTGTTTGATATGCAGTAAAACAGCCCCTGAGGGTTTACACCTGAGGGTTTACACAGGCAACTCCTACAAATGTGCATTACATGAAGTTTAAATTGAAGTGACTGGCAGTATGACTTGGCAAACAATAATGTTGCAAAATGCAACAGCAGGTGTATTTTCTGAGAGTTAACTGTGTTAAAGGTGCACTATATAACTTTTCTGGTGGGGGCCTGCCACCTGCTTGTCTCTATGGAGATATTATTGCTTTGCCTGGAATATTCCACAGTTTGGAAGAAAATAATCGCACATTTGTTCTCATAAGTTTCCAAAAACGCACAGTCCTGGTTCGACTCTGTGCCCAGTTTTCCTAGAAAGCACTCCAGTGCAGGGGGCAAATGTGCTCCAGGGAAATATACTAAAACCTCGGGAGATGGACTGATGTCCGCAGATCAACATTCCTCACAATCCATCTGGACTGAGGGGCTCTGTTTCCTCTCTGTATTTCATTTATTTGTATGACATTATAAATAAATAAATCAGCAATATTTTTAAACAATTAGTAAATTAGTCACTCTTGCAATAATTTTTTATCCAAATTTCTATAACTGCTGGAGCGTTTTTGCTATTTGGCTTTTATGTGGCTGTCAAAACAGACTTTCATATCATGCAGTTAAACAATACATCAACAATTAAGTAAATTTCTAAATAAGTCTAAACTGGTCTATGGTTACACTTTTACCTTGTTTAATATTTCTTAGACATTTCTGTGCATTGTTCTGCCTTCCTAACAACGCTCTAAGCCTTATCTGTCTCATCTGAAGTACTTCCAACCTGTAAGTGGCAGCCTGCAGGTGACAACACATCACAGGAGCTGAGCTATCCGTGGAATGTGTCGCGGGTGGGATGCCCCAGCGAGGGTCCCTTCTTCATGTGGCTTTGAGGCAGAGGGCGGGGATTGTGCTGTTGCGTCATCTGAGGGAGAGGAGCTTTAAGTGTCAGAGCTCACACAAACACAGGAGCAGTTCAATAATAACAGCTGTAAGTGAATGGATATTATCTGCCCCAATATGTCTCCACATGCCAATATTCTGCTTCTATTCAGTCTGTGGGCCTCACTACAGGAGGGTGAGTTATTATTACATGTACAATTTTTATCTGTTTTATACTTTTTTTTATTTTGAATAATTACTGCTATAAAACACCTCTGATAAATCACTATTAAGCTCTTAAAGGACATTAAAACAATTGTATTTATTATATTTTATTTCTGGGCTTATAACTGTTGCAGTACCTTCTCACAGTCTGACTAAAGTGCACCTTTTGTGTCAGGTCTTGGTCTTCCTGTGATGAAGGAGCGGACAGAGGACACGGGTGGTGCTCCAGCTTCTCCTTCAGTGAGGAGCAAACGCTGTGCCTGCAGCAGCCTCCTGGACTCAGAGTGCCACTACTTCTGCCACCTAGACATCATCTGGGTCAACACGCCAAGGTACACAGGATAAATAAAAAATAAAATAATACATTATTATATGCTTAAATTAAGTTGTATTTATTTATATTTAAAATTTAAATAAGACAAGAGATAAGATAAACATGCAGCTGTAAACTTACCACACCACTTAAACAAGAAAATAATGACAAACCTAAGTCAGAGGGTCAAAGATGTGATGGTAACTTGCTAAACAATATTGCAGTGCATGCACAAGTTAAAAACTCATCACCTGTCAAGATGTGTTTTTAGGTCTAAGCGGTAAAATGGAATTACAGCAGTGGTCTTATGTTAGTACAGTTATTAGTGACCAGTTGTAGTAATCAGACTAGAAATAACAGTAGTCTTTGTCACAGCATATGCAGTGCTTTCTATTGAAACTCATATTTGTGTCAGACTCAAATAGATTGCATAATATACTTTTGCATCGTTTTACTTTGAACATTTATTGCGGTGAAATAAAATGTGCCATATCAAAGATCAAAGTCTGACTGTCTGTTTATCTCTGGTTCGCGTGCGTAGTAAGACCAGTGTTTATGGCCTGGGGATCGGACCGTCCCGTCGCCGGAGGTCCACCACCCGCTGCTCCTGTGCCAACCCAGACGATCGCCCCTGCTCCAATTTCTGCCAGCACCAGTGAGTTTCAGCTTCAGTTTCTACAAGAGTTTTATGAATAACTCCTTTTCCAAATTCAGTCACAGTAGTGTTTGGAAAGGTGGATACTGGTCCTTTGTTCATCCGTAGGAGTTGTGCATCTCCTTTTATTATTAGGGACTTAGGGAGTACAGTGTTGTTTTATCAGGGCAACAAAACAGTATCGACTGAGTGGGAGGGTGGAAAAAATCTATTAAATCTAAGCTACAACGGTGCACTTCCTGGTATGAACAAGCAAACAGTGTACCCACCTAGATACAGTGGAAAGACTGAGTGAGTATTGATGTATTACACTGGCAGGCAAAGACTAGACTGAACTATTAAACTGTAAAATATGACAGCTGAAATGTGATCAATCATATCCATGTGTTTTTGCAGTTTTGAAGTGCCAACTCAAGCGACAACACCTAAGAAGACTGCTATGGACATGTTCAGCTTTTTAAAAATTGTCATCAAGAGGTCCCCATGTTCCCAGAATGCACCAGGAGGACAGGACAGTGGGCCTGCAGCTCAGTGAAAGATTGGATAAGAGAGAGGCAGTGAGAGTATTTCAACAAGGGCCAGTCCTTTATCTGATGGGACAAAATCAAACGTTGTGTCCAAAGGAAAATGGCCAAAGCACCAAGAAGGTGTCTGTGCAAACCCAAGATTATGAGGCGGAAACACAGGTCTCCAGATGCATCATGGGAAATGTGAGGACGACCAGCGACACCGTGTGATGATAGACCACTGTGGTACTGGGATGGGACTCCAGTACCACCATACCAAGATGGGTATCCCAGAGAAGGTTAAGAAAAGGGATTTCTAGGATTGAGTGCCACAATCCAACCTAAAAAAGGAAAAAGAACAATATCAACTGTACATTTTGTTTATATATTTTTATATTCTCACAGTTGGTGCAGATGGATGTTGCAATATTAATATATTTATATTGAATTTTATTTTTACATTTTTCCATAATTCTGTCACTTAAAATAAATGTCATGCTGGATTGGCTTTGCTTAATCCTATTGTTTTCATTTGTCTTTTTATTCTTCACAAATCAGGTCATGGGCAGGGGACTATCACAGGAGCATTGGTGCAGTACTCTGGACAGTAGCAATCATAACTGTGGTAAAAGTGATTCACCAAGTTATAAAACACCTATTTATACAAAGAGGAATCAGAAACCTCTTTGTAACACTACAAAAAATGCACACTTAAGTAGACTGAAGTAGGTCTGAGGATTGAACCCACTAACCACCTTTTTTTTGTACAGAATAATGCACACACACGCACAAAGTGGCCATCATGTTGTTTTTCCAGGCTCTTTTTAGTAATTGATGTCTTTTACTGTTTGCTTTGAAAAGTGTTGAGTCACTGTTAAAACGCTCTGTTGCGGTGCATGTGTGATTTGGCTAGCACAAACATTAGCCAGTTCAAAAGGAGGCCTTAGATGGATGAATGGTCCTGGAATTCAAGGCTCAATTCAATAATAGGCTCACCTGCTATTCAGAGGCCGTGCAGCTTGTGTTATGATAAGGATCTGTCCTCGATGGAAGGAATGCACTGTTTTGTAACTTTGCTCTGGGCCGCAGTTGAAAGAGAGGTACGCACAGCCCCATCACCCCATGCACTAAACGAGTGTCAGCCCAGAACATACCGTCCGAATTTGGGGCAATATGTAGGACACCACATGTGGACAAAGAAAGCATTCCAAAAAATCCACTTTTAACCTTTTTCACAAAGTTTAATCTTCATTTAGATCAATTGTAAATATTGGATTTGTTACTTAATCCTGTTCATGATTTATCTATAACTTAATCTAGTGACCCCTCCTAATCCCCCACTACATTTACTGTACCTGCAGGTGAGACTTTAAAACAGGTCTGGGCAAATCTGGCACTTAAATCCAGATGAACATGTCACGTATCTTTTGGTTCAATGCTTAGGCTCTGTGTAATTGAACACATTTCTATTACCTCATCAAAACATCTGAATTGAACGTATAACCCCAACCCTCCTAGTACACAAAACAAGGCCAATATAATTAAAAACAACAAAGATATAATAATACAAAAAACAAAACAACAACAACAACAACAAAACAAAAACACTAAAATTACACAATTGTTTATGCATGTGTATAGATGTGTTATTATTATTTAGTTTAAAGGTGCAACCTGCGGACCACAAGATTACCATTTCCATGAATATACATGATGGAAACCCTGGTAATTGGTACTTATTTGTTTTTTCTCCTTTTTTTTTTTTGACTTAAATCTCAGAGGAGACAAGCAGGTGATGCCACTAGGCCACGTTACAGGTCAGCTCTGTGAAGAGATGACCGCACACACGGTAAGGAAAATTAATGTTTTTTGAGATATTATTGACCAATAAAAACACACATAATTGGATAAATGCAAGATTTATACTTTTCATTCCACATTATGGAAAAATTCAGGCAAAGCAATAACATCTCCATAGAGAGAATAGGTGAGTCAATATCTATTATTTTGAGTGTATGTATTTTATCCAGTCAGTGATTTAAGTATATTTTAGCAACTGAAGCTAAAGCAAATTTAATAATTAACTTATAAAAGGTGTAAAGATGCAATAGACATATAAAATGTTGGTCATTCATTTAAAGGTCTGTTCCTTGAAATTCCCACAGTCATTGTAGTGCTGATTCAACAGAGAATATGTAACTCCTTTGTCATGTTGCCAAGTGACACCAAATCATCATGATGCACTGTTGAATAATCCATACTATGATAAGACTTTATGATATGCACAAATATTATGTTTAACCAAGGAGAGGTAAGTTCACAGTGAGGTGAGCAATAACAGGCTCTGTCCATGGTGCTGGAACTCTACATGGTCTGACTCAGCGCTGCACAGTCTAACACTTTTCATCTTGTGCCCTTTAACTGTTTTAGTCACCACAATATTAACCCTCACCCAGACACTACAGAATAACACTAAACATGTAAATTACAAGTCAAAATAATACATATTCTAAAAATATTAAGTTATGTTATATTTGAAAATCATGTTTTGTTCAAAATAAACTGAAAAATACACATTTGTAAAGTGGAAATAAGTTGAAAGAATGAATAAATAACAGGTGAATACATACAACATGGTAAAAGCAGATGCAATAGTTTTTATTAATAGTGGTATGTTGCATGTTGTAGACCATTTTATGAAGTAGCTTTAGTATAGCAACAACAGTAATTTCTCTTCAATTACTTAATTTAACTAGATCTTTTGAGCAAAACATTGTATTGGGGTAGAGTCCCAAACAATGCGGGATATTTATGGTAGGCTTATTGTTTGTAAACTATGGGAAACATGAGTCAGTGTTTTGGATCCAGATGTGTAGGAGAAGCAACATCTGGTGCTGATTCTGGTATTTTTGTTGGATCCCCCCATGGTCTAATTGGCATCTGTTCTTTAGCTAAATACAGCTCTGTAGTCTAAAACTGAAAACACATGCATTCAGTGGTAGCAGCAGGTCTACAGTCAGTGCTAAACTGAGTGAAAAGGTTGTCTTGTTATATTAAAATAAAATCTTTGGTTATCATGTAAGTTGTGAAGCATAATTTATACAGGATTTGAGTATATTGCTAAATCTATAAAAATGGTCCAAGAAATGTGAAGAACTAAATGTGACTAAATGTGAAGCCATTGCTGGGATGGGCACATAAAACCATTTGAATAATCACAAAGTTTATAATGTAATTTTATGATGAAACACTGCGGGCAGGGTCATGCATAGTAACGTGTCCACGGAATGAAAATCTGAATATAGAGGTGGGTAATATGACAGAGAAGCAGGAGTATTAATTTACCTCTTAAGACCAATGGGACAATACTGAATGCACATGAATGGTGATAAAACAGAAATTGTGGTCTAGTTAATCACGTTTTTTACACATCATCATCCTCTCCAAGTTGAATATTCTCTTCATTTATTTTAATCAGTATTTTATCAGTGACCTAATTCTAGTCGACGTCTAACAAATCGAAAATTCCCACACATTTACGCAAGTCAATGAACCAATCACTGGAATCTGTGGATCCTGATGCAGCTGGCGATCAAATGTTCACCAAGAATGTGCAGTGTAGCAATAGCTCAGCACCTTACACACACAAAACAGCAGCTGTGGATTTACTACCAGCCTGTATGCAGCATTATGTAAAGAAAACTGGTTCTGCTCTAAAAACATAAAGATAGCCCTTAAAGCAGTGTGGTACCCTCCGCTGTGCATTGCAGCAATTCTATAGTGGCGGTACACAGTCTAACTTCACATAGCTTTAACAGCTGCCAGAGCCTCACGTCAACATCCAGGCCACTTAGGCCCCATGCAAACAGGCCCCACTGAGCTGCACTACGGGTCACATGTTTGTCTCCATCAGCAACTATCTCCATTATTATTCAAAGACTTGTTTAAATAAACCTTTTACTTAAAGGTGTTCTGTGTAACTTTTCAGCTGGAGGGTCCAACATGAAGATGTTACTTCCTAGAATGTTCCACAGTATTTAACACATCTATCTATATGTCTACTATAACACCTTCAGGCCACGTTTTTCTTACTTTTCTTCTTCTTTGTTTTAGCTAACAGTTAAAAAATACTGTAATTAGCCAAATACATGCAAGATTGATTATAATTCCACACTGTGGAACATTCCAGGTAAACATCCACAACATCTCTATAGACACAAACAGGTGGCAGACTCTTCACCAGAAAAGTTACATGCAATAAATAAATCATATTGATGTACAGTGTTTTGATTCTCTCTTACTCGAATGGCCCCATGTACAAATAAATGTATTGTATCCCTACTATTTGACATTAATATCTTCAAACTCAGTGTGTATGCATGACAACAGCACAGCAGATATATTTACTTTCATAAATGTAACAAAGTTCAGTGGTTGAACTTATGATTATAAAACAAGTATTGAAATTAGAATAAGAAAGTGATAACAGTAAATTCCAGCCAACACCCAAATGAGCTCTCTTATCTGGTCTGTGTAGATTTCAGCATTCCAGGTCAATAGTGAAAGGTCGCAGTGGGGGAATAAGAGATTTTATTATTTTATCTTTCACTTGTGTATTATCTTTCAGGACTTGTTTCCTAAAATTTATAGCTTATCACACTTATAACCCTTTATCTCGCAGTCATGAATACATTTGCAATCAGGGTCATTTGTGGGACTGTGGAAACAGGATTAATCAGTATCTTGCAGGTTTGGTTTGTCTTTTTTATTCAGAAATGGTGTAATTTGCGCATTTGTCCGCAAGATGGCCTATGTCCCCTATCATGCTCCTAAACGTCCAGCTTTTATAGGTCTGGTTACTAGTATATTATACTAGTATATTATTAGCCTTTGTAACGTTGTTACTGTTAAATGTGTCATATAGTTTGATGGTGAATAATTAGAAATAAATGTATCTTATTGTTGTGAATAGACCTTCTGTCTGTGCGTAATGTTGCTACTCACCCTCTCAAGGTGCAAAGAGACTGGCAAATGTGTGATTTCACTACTGATATAGCATAACAATAAGGGTTTGTTTGGACAATATGCTGCCCATTAAAGACTTCTGGCCGTACTCTCTGATCATCTTTACGCACCCGCTCCCCTCCCCATTGTGGACCCCGCAAAGTCTGGTGGGTAATTGAGTCTTTGCTGCGGAGACAAAGGCGTTTTTGCAACGCCCCCAGAGGGCCCACAGCCTCACCAAAAACTACCGGTACCAAGATGCCCGACACCGGACGTTTTCCGGTCAATGCGTGAAATGTTTGGACCGGAGCTTTGGAGGAGTGTGGAGCGCGGGGAAAGACTGGCAAAATGACCTGAGCGAAATCAGAGATCGCAGTGAATCCCGCGGACGAAGACAATGAGGAGGCTGAGTCATGGCAGCGGTAATGTGAGCTTTACAATCAAACTATTAGACTATGCTCTGAGAGGATTTATCCACACACAATCCTGGTGTTGCGCTCAAATGTGGGCGAAGCAACACTCGACAGATGGATAAACGCAGTTGCTTTTGCATCAGTGCTTTTAATGTGGCTTTATCTGTAGGTGCAGTACGTGATTGGCTCATTGCTTTAGTTTCATCCTCTGTTTATCCATGGATGCTCTGCACACGGTCCTTGCGCAACAATGGAGAAGTGGATGGAGATGCGGAGGATCAAATGTTTGCGGATGTGAGTTGGTCCGTGCTGCAGCCTTCAAGGTCTGCACATCCGTCCCCATCAGGAATGACAACATGGGGACAACATGGGGACAACAAGTCACTCTGAGGTGGCATTATAACAAACAGTAATCCCGAGAGCAGATTTATGAGGTCACAGTTAACAGCATCATTCCAAATCACTTACAGTAGGCCTATGTTCACGTGCCCTTTACACCTACAGATAGCAATAGAAGAGCAATACAACTGTGTGTAAGTGGTCTACAATTACTTAGCGGTGATGAGACTGTTGCATCTTCTCTCTTAAGGGAGCAGGAAAAGGGGGTTAAAAGAAGCCATCATTTCAAAGTAAAATATATCCGTTTGAAATTTCATTTTCATTAGAACAAATGCCTAAATTTTTCTTTAGCCAAGCAACTGCTTATAACTCTAAACTAACTAAAGTGTAGTTACCCTGCAATTGCAAATTGCAGGTAGAAGTCATTTTACTCCCTAGTTTACACCTCCTGTGCAGTAATCATTATTTGCTCATATCGTGCCATAAGCTCTGTCAGGAACTGTAAATACTGCCAAATCTAGGCTATTTATATTCCTAGGGCATCCGTTTTATCCTGAAATTGTGTTCCGGATGTGGTTTGCTGTGTGTGGTTTGATGGTGCGCTCCAGTTCACCGGAGCATCTCCTCCAGAGGCGCGAGTTCAGCTCGCTGAGCTCGGGGACGCAGCCCGATGTCGAAGCGCAGTTATGGACTAAAACTGTCGCTTAATTTGCAGCTGTTCATCGGTTCACGGTGACAACGGCCCAGGAAATTTCGTTTTGGCCTTGGGATCCACGCGGATAGATGGTCAGTCTATAAATGAGCGCGTCATTTGCATATTTGGATTGGTGCGTAAAGATGGAAGACTTGCCTCTGTACCTATATGCCTAACACCATGGCACTCTCTTTGAAATATATAAACTGGCTTTAGCTTTAGTCTTTTTTTGTTTCATGTTTTTCATGAAACAAATCCATTCAAAAATTTCAAAGAGCATTTATAGTTTGTTTTGACTCTTGTTTCTTTATTGGCCTCCCCATATTTTACTCAGTTTAAAAAGCTCTCTGTGTAACCGCCTCTCACGTTAATTCTCTATGTGAAGAAATGTCAGTTTCATGGATATGTTCTGCTTGTTCCTCTCTGATTGGAAGCGCCTCTTAAATAGGCCATTAAGAGTGGACCACGACGGTAAAGCTGTCATCTGGACCTGATTGATTCTGTTAGACCTCATCCAGCTGTAACAGTGTGGGGCTCTGAGCTAAATGTCTCCGCTGCCTCCAGTCCACTGTAAGTCTCCTTGATGGTCAGCTTCCTTTATTGTAGTGTGAATATGCATTACTCAGAGGTAGTGACTAATGCTAAGGTCCCCTGCAGTGCTGTGAAAATATTGAGAAAGAAAAGTTTAGCAAAGAAGCACCATTTTGGGCCTCAGACTGTAGAATTGGGCCACCATCGGTCCCAGTGGTGAGTGGTTCTTTTCTGGGACAGCCTAGCTGATGACGCTCACCCGTCCCGGATAGGAATAGTCACCCATCCACTTAGTACAGAACCAGTGTGTGGTGTACGCTCGAGTACGTGCTGCATTGAATTAACCAGAAAATCAAAATTGTCTTCTCTGACCTGGCATCTTTCAGAGCACAGCTATAATTTTTGTAAGTACATTTATGTTGCAGTATATTTGTGTTGCATATATCTTTTGCAGTTGGCAAAGTGCATGTCCAAAACCTGTGCCCATGATGTGAAAATGAGCCATAGATTAAAAGATGGTTAACCATACCAGCTGCTGCTATTTCCGCTCTCATAATAATCAAATCAGCTTTAGTGGAGTGGGCATGAGGCAGTGTGAACATGAGGATGTTGGGGCTAGGTTATATGGTTGAAAAACTTGAAAAAACAAATCAGGTCACAAGTGAATATTTTAAACACATAATGGTCTACAATGTTATCTTTAAAACAAAATAAAAGTACTTTAACAAAAGTCTTAATTTACTGTAAATGTGTGTTGAAAATTATATTATTCTGACCAACAATCATCATGGCAACAATATTCGTACTGAACATGAAGTTTGTGTTTTTGCAGTATCAATATCATGTTTGAAATGTAAACGTAAGTACTGTGATAGCACTATAGTTTCTGATGACTGCACTTGCGGGATAGAAGCACAAAATCTCCACTGATGACCTCCATCTTAAAGCTATCATTTGCTAACGGATGTGGGTTCATAGCTCTTGGTGATTGTATGCATGCCTTCATGTGATTACAGTATATGTGGGGAGAGATGAGGCCAGGATGCCATTTTCTTGACTTAAGTTCAATGTATTCAAATGTTTTTCTCATAAATAGTTTTCAGGGGTTTCTTTTCTACACCTAAATCTTTGTGTCAGACTTCGTGATCAGATGTGCAGTTACATGGACAGTCAGTCATCATCACTTTTGTTTGTGTTTGATCTGTAAGCAGTGATAGGGTTAATCATTTTTTAAAAAGGGAAGTAGGCCATCAACATCCTTTTTTTGTACAAACACACTTTTGAGTCTAGCTGGAATTTTGATTAAAAAGAGTTACTGTACAATATATTGGTAGATTTTCCATGCTCTGTTTGTAGGCATTGTACTACATTTCATATCAAGCTGGACTGTTTTGTTTTGTGTCTCCGCCCCCTCACTAGCTCATATCTGTTCATACTTTCTGAAACCAAAGATATTTTCTCCAGCTCTGGTTGGAGTAAAACTGCTCGATTATTTTGAGTAAATTGAGTCATGGCGTAGCCAAGGCTGTAGAACAAGGCGGTAGTGAAAAAAGTTCCCTCTGACCACAATGCATCTGTCTCCTTTTAGTGGCATTAGGTTCTGAATGGCTAGACTAGTTTTAGGAAGAATGTTTAGTGTAGTGTCTGTGATTTGTTTTCAGTGACAATTAGTTGTTATTCTGGCTTCTTCTTTTGCCAGGGAAGTGCACCAGTGGCCTTGCTAGTAAACTGGTGAGAGAGGAACTAAGAAAATGCAATACAAACTGATGGTTTGTTTTTTTCATCAGATTTAAGTTGATTGATTTACTTTACCACTAGATGACCACTTTGACGCATAATTTTATGATTTGCTAAATGAATCTGCTGGCTTATTTTGTTTGGTTATATATGCAGCATCCAGTTTATATAGTTTGCGAGTCCTCTTTGTGTCAACTATTACAAAATGTTACTTGTTTCAATGTTGTGCTGACTTGCTGCAGTAGTATATAATAATATTTAAACAGACTCACTATTGTTATGAACATAGTCATAGTTTGTTCATATAGTGTAACATTGACATCCTGATCATTTGACCACAAAAATATTTGCCATTTTAAATGTTGTTACTGTTAATACATGAAAGTAATGTTATTTTTCTTTTGCCATAGGGATTAGAGATGGGAGGAGCTAACATCTGCACCATGTTGGAGACCTGAGAAAGTCTCATTTCTGCTGCTCAGGACAGACCCACCCCACCCATGACTTTCAGCAGTGTAAGTTCAGTCGAGGCTCTACACACATTAGAGCAAATCAGAGAATTATCAGTGTTTATATGTGTATTTTTTTGTTAGTAAGTCAGGGTTGTTCTCCTCTGTAACTTAACACAGTGCAGTTAAGGCAGTTTTGTTTTTTTTTCCCCATAATCATTGACCTTGGCCAAAGAAAACCAAAGTGTGATAAAACCAAGTGTGATAAAATGTGTTCCATTCTTGATGGTTCTGTTTGTTTGTTTGTTTCAAATCAAAATGTTATGTCATACATGCAGTACATTCACTACGGACAGAGGGGACTATATCAAAATTAACTTGTGTATTTTGGTCACCTTTAAATTACAGCACACGTTACTATGTAACAACATGTAGTAACCTGTAATTACATGGCAGTAAGGGTCAGGGTTTTAGGGGTCAGGCAGCATGTTACTACTTTGTTCTTTATGACGTATGTACATTGTATATTGTACTACTGTATTAATTGTAGTAATTATTTGCCCATGGCACAGAAATAGATTAGTTTTAATCAGGCAACCAGTTCTGTCCTTTGTTGTTATTGTTGTTATTTGACAGTACATTATTTAGTCATATTTTCCTGCCTTCAAATATGCCATTCACCAATAACATAAACTTCAACAGTTACACTATGTGCATTTCTTTTCTTCAGGATCCAGACTGGATTGGTGTGCTTCAAATTCTGTAATGGAAAATCGTGGTGAGTTGCTCATTGTGGTTTGTTAAGTGCAGTGTGAATGTAGCGGATCCACTCATTTAGCTGCACATCCACTGTTTATGAGGCCCGTGCACATTTTATGGTCCGCTCTGGAGAACAGCTATACATCTTCTAACCCCAGAGGCTGGCAGTTACCACGGCACTCAGTAGGTTCAGGCTTTTCTCTCAATCTGTTTGTAATGTGTGTGACTTTGGTCCCATCAATATGTTGTGTTTATGATCCCAGGAACTTTTTCTTTTGTCCTATGCTTGTTAACTTGTCATGACCTTGCTGATAAAATACCAATCAATTGAAGGAAAATAAATTAACCTTTAAATATGAGCCAACATCATATTTATATTTTAATTGGTATCATCATGGTGTACATGCCAAAATAAAAACATGATTCGGGATCCCACTGTTTGTATGAATCCATGTGAAATGGCCCAAATAGTAGACAAGAAATATTAAACCTAGACTGTACTAATGTTTGCTTATGTTCTCAACCACTTTCCCATTTTTTTCTTCAAACGTTTTCTTTTTAATGCAGAAGAAGTTGATATAGACTTTGAAGTAGCTTTTGCATAGTTTCCTGGCTTCGGTGATATAGCATGGTGTGTTTGGGATGTTATTGTGCACCTGAGTTTGTGAAGTGGCCTGGCTCTCTTATCCAGGTCAGGCAAACAGGTTGTGGGTTGGTGGAGTGCTCTGTCACTGAGACTGAGTAGAGCTGTGTTTGGAAGAGAAAATGAGTTTACAGTTCAACAATAAAGCATCATCTCAAGAGGCAGCAAAGATGATGTTGCCAAAACTATAATCAATCCAGGCACAATGACAGCTCAAATAGTTGCATGTTAACATTGGGTAAAGCATGCATTCTTTATATCTACTACCACTGACTTGTTTATTTTACAGCTGTTTGTAAAAGGCACATTCTTTGATAGAACAAAACATAGAGGGGTATGCTTCTTTCAGGAGATATCTTGAAAAAAGTGTCTTGATGTATGAGCCAAGAGGGAGGGTCTGTACATGAGGGGGAGTTCTGCTCTGAGAGGGAGAGAGGGAGTGATCAGAGCTGGAGTAGACACAGAGGGAGGCTGTAAGAGCAGCTGCTACACTGCAGACTCCAGACTGGAGCAGATTCTGTCACTGGAGCTAACCATACGACAGTGAGTCTGAAGCAGGACAGGTAGAGGCCCCTTTGGGGCTGGACCATGGGACAAAGTTTTTATGTGGAGTCCTCACCTCAGAATCCACAGCAGCACAATCATCGGGGTGAGTTTGATAACCACTCAGAGCATACCTTTGTGTAGTGCTTACACTATGTTATCTTTGTGAAGTGTTCTGCCATTAGTGTGATGGATGGAACCCTTTTACCTTCACTGACCAATGTGATACGCTGATGCTTTTGTTAGCTTTCCTTTACAAACTGTTTTCATGTTGGAATGAGTTCAGAACTTTCTAATATTATCTATTCTGTTCATAAAGTAATGGATTTGACCAAAATTGCATTTTTGATGTTAGGACAATTTTAGCAAACTCATTGATCTGAAGCAATCACTGTGATTATAACCTCTTTGTGCTGTCAATTAAGCAGATTATGTTTCATAATCTGTCCTGGCATTGCTTAGTGTTATAATAAGGATCAAGGTATTTCCCAAGCTGCTGCTCTGTACACACTTATGTAACAAATCAGTCTCCTAAAAAGTGCCGTGCTCACCTGACCCGGCCGAACATTTGTGTCTGAGTCATGAGGTTGGGGGGTTTAGTGGTCTCCCAGGGGCTGTGTGATAGAGCAATGGGCAGGGCTTAGATCAGGGGTACGTCATTGGCCCTCACGCTGTGTTTCCTCTGTGCTCTGTTATCTTAACCGGGGTCCTGATTACTAATGGCAACTCTTCTGTCTCTGCTCTGAATCACTGATTTTCAATCTCAGTTTTCACACAGAGAACCACCTCTGAAAATATTTAGTTTTCCAAGTACACTCTGGAGCAGGACTGAACCAGGTTTAAAACAACAAATTAAATCAGGTCTAAAAACAAAGTAAATTGATCTAAAACATGAAAATCTAAATTAAGACTTAACCAGAACAAAATGTGACCTAAACCAGAACTAAGGACTAAAGTAGCTCTAAACAAGAACAAGCAAATGAGAACAAAATCTGAAATAAATTGACACTACTTCAAAATTTAGGAGGGTAGAGTTTGGTTTTTTTTAGGTTTTTATCAATATCATTTCTACTGGCCACAAATCCTAGTGTGAGAGGAAGAGGTTGTCTTTGTTGTTGGTCACAGAAACAGGGTGGAGTGCTGTTTCCTCTCCGTGTTCACCCCCCATAACTCCTCCACTCTTTCTCTTTGTAGCTTTTCCTCTCACTTGCAGTCCCAAGTCTAGCGCCATAGCATAGTGTCCGCACAGTCCAGATTTCTTCTCACTACAGACGAAACAATCGCTTCTTGGGAATTTGTTTTGGTGGGGAAATCATGATTCGAGTTGGACAATGTGAAAACTTTTGGATTTTAGCTAAGGATGTGCCCAAACTGTACAGGGATGCAGTGATGTGTGCATTCATCATCTTTGCAGTAGTGGAGTGAGCGGGCCTGGCACAGTTTGCACTCTTGCTTCATTGGCTTCAGCTGGGGCTCAGTGTCAGTGCTCCTCGGACTGAGCGGATGGCTGTGTGAACCCTCTGTCCTGGATCCTGAACAATATAAAATGGATTTATGTTGTCATTCAGATCTGGACTTTATTTGCTACAGTTTGAAGATACTTTTTGCACATTGGTCTTTAGTTGCTCTCTAAGAGTGTGGGGGACAGTGAAAGTTGTTCTGCATCTCTCAAATGGTCACTCTTTCATGGCTTGCTGTTGCAAGTCACACCACCGTGGAAGCTGGACTCCTAGCACTCTTCTTCAAGGTAAAGCAAGTGTGCCTTTGCTTTCTATGTTGACATTACAATTGTGTTATTGGTAGTGGTATTTAAATGATCAAATTCATACTACTCAGCTTTTTAAGACTCTAGTCATTTAAAATAATATGCTAGCTTTAGGTTCTAATTTTTCCATTCCAGCAGGGATAGAATCAAAGAATAGCTGTTAAAAGGTTTGTCCTTCAGCTGCAGAAATTTGGTGTCCGTATATCCAGTGTCAGCAGGAGGGCATACTGCTGAAGTGTCCCTTTGCAGGATACTGTGTTGTTGCCAGCTCCCTGGTGCTTGAATGTCTCTGTTATAATAAAAAAAAGCATTTTCACTGTTACTGTTACTGTTTGTTCTATCCCCATTTCCTTATTGAAGTACAAGGTAAGCTCTTATATGAGGCCTGACAGTCGTGGGAATGAGATTGCAGGGCGCTCTTGTCACCAGGACATCCTGTGTGGATGTTTTAAAATCTGAGCCTCTTCTCTTTCCTCCAAATATTATGTCTGTTGAAAAGAGCAGGTGCAGCTTTGGAGTGTGAGACATTTCTGTACTCAGCGTTCACTTAGACCTTAGATCTTAAACTGATTCAAATGACTGTGTAAACGGTTCCACCTCTTGAGTGTTGTGTGCTTATGTGTGTCCAGACTGTAGCGTCACTGTCTAGTGGCAGCCACAGAATGCCTCTCTGCCACAGAGGTGGTGCAGGCTGGAGGCCTGATAAAACCAGGCCAAGGAATGCAGGCACTTGACAGAAAAGCTCTGGCTACAGGCCAACTTTAGAGCTCTATTAACAGTAGATGTGTGGAGGAGTCCACAAGCTCCCAGCATCCCACTGCCAAAGCACAGTCTGTCCCTGTAAACTAAACAGCTAAAGACAATGACTGCAGTAATGTCCTTTACAAAGGTAACAGATCAGACACTCAAACACAAATTTGTAATCTTATTATAATGTTATTGTAACAAACGTTAGCTTTCGATAACTCAAAAATGTTCCACTTTCTCTTAGATGATGATGCTGAGCAGCACCACAACACTATGGTGGGAGAGGGGGGCAACACAGGAGACAGTACTCCAAAACGAAGGACCAAGTTCTCGACTCTCGGCAAGATCTTCAAGCCCTGGAAGTGGCGCAAGAAGAAAAGCAGTGACAAGTTCCAGGAGACCTCTGAGGGTTTGTATTTTTGTTTCTCATTAAAAAAGTTTGTCTAAAATGCAGAGCAGACAAAATATACAGTTTAATTGTTTTTTTTATTGATCACAGAGCTGGAGAGAAAGATGTCAACGAGGCGTACGAGGCAGGAGCTCATAGAGCAGGGAGTGTTGAAGGAAGTCCCGGACAATGGTAAGAGTGCTGTGATTCATTTGATAACTCGGCACAACAGTGTCGCCTTGAGGCTCTCACTCCCACACCACTGTGAAGTCATCAGTACATTATTGCAGCTACACTGTACACTAGGTGTCTGAAAAGTATTTAGAAAGTCCAATTTATGCTGCACCTCGACTGTTATGTGAACATGCTATTCATGTTTAAAATGGCACAGAGCTATCCAGAGCAGAAGAGAAGTGGAACAAATTGTGCCCTGCAGCAAAACAGCTTTGAGAGAAGTGTGTGTGAACTGACCCTGCTGCTGCACAAGCTGTTTCTTAACACCTAATGCCTGGCTTATGTTACTACTCATCAAAATCACACGTATGACTTTAGTTTACCTGAGCTTGCATCACTGAGATTTATTTTCATTTTAGACAGGGTTTCAAAAAGCACACAACAGTTCCTGAGTCATTTTTTCTCCCTCACAGATGTGGAGCACATGAAGCATCCCAACATAAAGAACGGGCACACTCTGCCGGTTAGCACAGGGGTCAGTACGGGAACAAGAGGAGGGAGAAGTCCCTCCAGCCAGGGAAAACTGCCCCCGGACTCAGACTTCAGGAGTGCTCCAGCCTGGCACCCCCAGGCAGAGGACCGCAGCACTGCTTTGGGGTCTCGGCCTACTGGACTACATGAGGACACTCGTAGAGGAGGTGGGGTGGGGGCACGTACATATGGAGAGGGGGATTGGAAGCCAAATGTTATGTGGCAGGGCCAGCTTCATGGCCTGATGGAGGAGGGCCGGCGTATGGGACGGGTGCACCATGAGAATGAGCAGAAGAGGCCTGGGCTCCAAAAGGCCCCCTCTGAGGACGGCCGGAGGACGCGAGAGGTGGACTGGAAACCCACACTCCCCCGACATGCATCTGCAGAGGAGGGCCGGACTCGTAGAGGTGAGTCACTGCCCGTTTGCATAATTTGTCTTTATCCACCTGCAATTTTCCACCCACATCAAACAGTCCCTAAAATGTGCTTTGAAACTCAGTTGATTTGAATCTGGATCCTTTTGGCCCAAGCACTTTCTCAGTATTTGTTCAGTGAGCCTGTCATTGCTCTTACCCCTGTCCTGACAGATATAGCCAAGCATTTGCAGCTCCCCAGGGTCCTGTTCCAGCTAAGTTCTTATTCAGGAACATGAGGGAATAGTTCGTCCTCTCCTCTCCTAATTAATGTAACACCTCCACTATATCCATAATTGCTCTAAACGCCAACACTGTCGTCTCAGTGATCATTTATGATGAGCCTAAATTATTTAATGGTGACATTACACTAGACGTGTTTCTGTCTTCTGATGAAAACTACGAGGGCAAGTCATTAACACTAAATTATCACCACATAATACATAAGAGACATTCTTCTCTTTTTATGTTTTGAACTTCTTCCTTTTTTCTGTTATATCTTATTTTTGACTAAACCTTTGAGGATCAGTGCTGCTGTGTAATGTTGGTTTTGTAGAGCAGTTTGGACTCAAGGGCTAACTGTAGGCTTCCTCTCTGTTTGTTGTCACTGCTGATCCATAGATAATTCCCTTCTCAAACAAGTGTTATCACAGAATCCTCTGGGGAAAGCCAGGAAAAAAGGATTTGGTAAAAAAAACCTGAACAAAACTTGTACAACATTGTTTATAGCAGGCTTAGGTGGGGTAAAGATATGATATGAAAATTGAATGTAAAACCATTTAATATTTTAGACATTCAAGATACTTTTGTATCTATAAACAAAACTAGAAATGTTAGGGATTTCGCAAGAGCTCCTGTCAGAAGATTTCCTGAGATAAATATTGCTTGTGCACATACGAAAATGATCTTGTGATCTTTTCATGTGTTTACATTTGCCTTGGACAAAAAGCAGTGTCTTGTCTTATTCTCATTCTAAATGTTAATGCGATTTCTTTTTCATAGAATCAGACAGCCCCTTTGTCCAAGAGCCTGAATCTCATCGAGACCCCATACGAGACCCTCCAAAACACTCTGTGATGTCACCCCCCAAATGGCTGGTGAGCTCGGCCCCTGAGCCCGGCAGTGAGGGTGCACAGGGCGCCCCCTCTGCGCACTCCTCAGGACAGTACTCCTCTCCACCCGCTGCGCCAGGCTCCAAACCGGTGCGCTCCGTGTCCTCTGCAGGTGTGTCCACGCAGCTGCCTTTATCCTCAGCCCAAATACCCACCCAGTCCCAGGGCATCAAGCAGCCTCCTCTGCCTCCCCCCAAACCCGTCAACAGGGGCAACGCTGCTATGCTCGGTGAGTGGAAAATGTCTTGTTTTCTTAAGCAGTGATAGTCTTTTATATGTAACCATTCTCACGTCCAATGGTTCATGTCTAAAATGTATTGTTCTGTGGTAATTGGGAAGGATATATGCCCCTGACACATGATGCCAGTATCAAGACATTATTGTAATGTTATTCTATTAGAATATGGCCATAATTATAGCACCAAAGGCTTATTGTCTGAAAGTGTACCGTGTGTGTAGGGGCTGGGTGATATGGGTAAAAAAAAAAATAATCACAATTTTTCCCCCATATTGATCTGTTTCGATTTTTGAGTCTTCTTCTGAGTCTTCTTTACTGCTATTGGCAGAAACACGTGTCCAAAAGCTACATAGGATTGGGTCTTAAGTTTCACTCATAAATAGTGAGACAATAATCATTTACTTTCTGTTGCTTGGGTTATAATGAAAAGAAGCACCAAAGGAGAGGAAGAGGAGAAAAGGTGAGGTGCTGTGCTGGATCAGAAAGAGAGAGAGAGAGGGAGGGGGAGCAGGGACACAGGCGCACACAGAGGGAGAGGGAAAGAGAGACTTGACTTTTTGTCAAATTGTGCAGATTTAAGTCAAAACTTGTGAAACGCAAGGACACGTGAGAAGACATAAAGAGACACGCTCTCTGACTCAGAGCTTTCACCTAAACAAGAGACCGGTGACTTCTCTTCAGCATCACACGCTCTTACTGCCACAGGATTGGCTGTAGACCTGTTATTTAAAATGCACTTGCCTTATCATCGAGACTGACCAAAGTTTAGATAATGATCTATTGATCTTCCGATTTTGGCACAGCCCTATTTGTGTATCCTTAAAATTTTGCACAAAAATTGTACTATATGGTTAATTTAATGATTAAAAAACACTGATGGAATAATATCTTATTGCATTCTCTCACCTTATCTCATCTTCAGTTGCTCTGTTATTCCCAGTGGCAAAAACACAGTGTACATTTATGAATCACTGCTCATCCAACGGCAAAGAGTCGAATGTTTGGGAACACACTTCCTGTTAATGATGTTATCTGAACAGCTTGAGCTCTAATTCCCCAGTTAATCACTTGTTGTGTTATTCTCGCACATTTCTCTTTTTTTTTCTTTTACTTTGAGTCTCTGGAAGTAGGTGCAGTTATATGTACAGATGCACCAAACTACTGTATGTAACTATGGGTTTGTTTCACCTGGGTTTATTTGTTACTCTTGTCCCCAGATAAGTTGTCTCCAGAGAGCAAAGAGATTTTACTGAGCTTTATTTTTTATAATGCAGACATTTGGACCAATAATAAAGAGAATAAATGGTTGTTTTATGCAAAGCAGGATAACCTAATTTAGAAAACATTTACAATCCGTCATAAGAGCATGAAACACGGCGTTTTTGGAATAAGCTGAAGGATTCCTTGTCGTCCCTGTTAGTCTCCGCCCTGCAGGGGGGAGAGAATGCTCAGCTCCCTCTCTACTGGTCGTGTTGGAAGCGTGAGTGCGACTATGACGTCTACCTGTCCCTGCCAGTCTATCTGTGCCGGCGGGCCGGGGGTCTGCGCTCAGGTAAAACACCCACTGGTCCATGTCATCAAGGCGTCCATGTCTGGAATGCCAGCGCCATGTTGCATCCTTAGCTTCCAGCTACTTTCCCTTGTAGTCATTTCACTTACCGTTTGGCCTTTGCTTCTTGGATGTGGTGAATATAAGAACCGCATGTGCACTGAGTTAATGCTGGGAGCTTTGCCTTTGGCTCACTTTGGCATTTGATAATTCCTTTTGCAAGTTGACCTGTATATATTAGAAATTTAATAAAAAATAAATACAGTTTGACAGTGATAACAATATTGTTATAATGTTATGAGATTTTTCAAGTTAGTAATGTTGTTAACGAGAATTGTGTAAAACCCACGTTTTATATTTTTATGTTTTTTGCTTTGGTGTCAAGCTTTACTTCTTGTAGTTTTCTGTCTTTTGTTCGTAGCTATGCTTCTTTCATCAGTCCTTAACAGAGTCTAAGCTACATAAACTGTATCTGAGCTACTTTACTGGGAGCTGGCTTTTATGCTTTGAAACTGCTTTTGCTATGAGGATTGCACTCAAATGTCACAGAAGAGGTTGATTTACAGTCTGGCTTTTTGAGCATGCAGGCCATGCATCTCTTTTATCTCTGTGACCTGGGGCACATGTTACAGATCTATATGCTCCTTTATGTGCTCTCATGTTGGAGTCACATGTCACTGATTGTATTCATTTATGCTCCGTCTATCATGTAATTGCAATATTTACACTGGCAGATGCACTGGTACAAACCTGCATGTGTCACAGAAACAAAAGCACTCTCACTGCAGTTGAGTCAAACTCTTAATTCTACTTTAATTCTGATTGTTTGTACTTGTTTAATTTTACCTGCAGGTGACTACACACAAGCAACAGGAGGAACCAGTTTAGTGCCTGCTAAGCCCTCTCCTCCAATGCCCCCAAAGAGGACCACCCCTGTCACCAAACGCAGCACAGAAGATGGCACAGCTTCAGCTCATCCCATCAACCCCTCACCACTTTCAGTAGAGGACCACAACAGCCTCTCTTTGAGCTTTCAGCTGCCCCCTCCTCCCCCATCTCCCCCCTCAGCGCACTTACACCCCCATCACTTGCACCATCAGCACTCATACCCTCATGCACTCCCTCAGCCCATTCCGCTGCTGTTTGACCCTCCCAGCCCCCCATCAGAGTCTCCCCAGCGTCCCACTCCGGTCCCACTGCACATCATGATTCAGAGAGCTCTCTCCAGTCCAGGTCCGGCCCAACCACACCCTGACGGAGCACAACGCGCGCATGCATTGCTCTTTGAAACTCCCGAGTTCCAAGTAGGGCGCCCTCTACCAGTCAGCATCCAGCCACTAAAAATGTAATTTTACAATCTCTCTATATATATAATATATTTCTTATCATATATTATTAAAACCAAATACATATGATTGATGGTGCTATAGTGTATAGCTTGATATCAGTATATTCACTTGATGCAGTTCGCTGGGGTTCTTTGTAGCATATGAGAAAGAACATCATAGGCTGATATTACATATACAAATAGAAATAGAAATACAGTTTTATATTATATACAGTATAGTATATTGTTAATTTTTTACATTATATAAAACTTTAATGTTAAAGGTAAAGATGTTACTTTTCTGGTGAAAGGTCTATCACTTTCTTGCGTAAATTGCTTTGCCTGAAATATTCCACAGTATGGCATTAAACTTATCTTACATTTATTCATATGTTAGATGTTTATGGTCCTGAAAAATACTGTGAAAAATATGCCTAATATGCCTACTTACTAATAGCAAGCTTACCTCTCCCCAGATCTCATCTGTACCTTGGTCACATCACCTCCAAGAAGGTCTCCAAGAAGATACATACGTTTAATGCCATACTGTGGGATATTTCTGGCAATATAGCTATATTAGCATATTTTAAAATATATGAAGAATTTAAGTTTGAACTCAAGTTGTATTAGTTGAAAATCTACCAGTTTAGTGGAGGTAATGTCATTGCTTGCTTGTGCATCCTTGGACAGATCTGAAGATGATTACTCAGAGGAAGATGAAGATGATGAGGAAGAGGAGGAGTATGATGGGGAGATCCCACAGCCCGAGCTGGAGCCCCGGACTCGGCGGTGTTTGGTGGGAGACACGGGTGTGGGTATGTTGCCTGAAGAAAACAGCAGTGAGGATGAGGAAGATGGGCAGCAGGAAATGGATGGAGAGGACAGTGACTCTGATGGACCTGTGCTTTATAAAGACGAAGACTCTGATGAGGAGGAAGAGGATGAGCCTCCACTGAGTAAGTAGACAAATGTGGTTTGATGAAAACTAGAAAAAATTATGGTTACTATTGTTGTAGCAATTGTGGCAGCCATCTTGTGACTCTCGTGAAGAGAAAAGGCGAAAGTAATGTAAAAACACAAGCAAAAATGTTATTGATATATAGCTGTTTCAGACTGGAGTTAATTTGATTGAGTTATGAATATTCATATATGAATTCCTGTTCAATATGAATATTCATATAAACTGAGGGAGTACACATATTAACTGTTACTTCGCTGGTCTATATTTTATGCAAAATTGCTGTGATCTTGCATGTTACAGCACAGCATATAGACACAATTGTAGAAAATTGTATTCTTTCGATTTTAAAAGAAAATTGTAAGCTGCTTATTTGCATGAGTTCTTTTGTAGTATTTTACAGTCAGAACGTGGCTGCTAGAACTGGAAGTCGGTTACTATAAGCAATCATGCCGAGGATTCCTCTACTTTTCATTATACCTAATTGAAGAAGGCCTAATGCTACAATGTTTAACTGAACTTGACATAAATATTTTCTCTGGATTTGTTAAGGTGCATTAGCAAGCAGAGTCAAGAGGAAGGACACCTTGGCACTAAAACTCAGTAATCGGCCTTGTGGCCCAAACCGGGACAGGTTCATCCAGGAGAGACACAACAACCTCACCTGGCAAAGCAGGGAGCAGTGGGAGGCCATCCGCACTCAGATTGGCACTGCACTCACAAGGTTAAATACCACTCAAATATTTAAGCCTAATATTAGAAAACATACAGAAATCTAAGGTCCGTGTCTTTGTCCTACTTATTGGCTGAATGATGGCAAGATGAAACTGTTTAAAAATAGACCTTTCTTTCTCACTTCAGACGACTTAGCCAGAGACCAACTGCTGAGGAACTGGAGCAAAGAAACATCCTTCATCGTCAGTATTAATCTAATCTTTCACAGAAATAACAATACTGATGTTGGCATGTCCTTGCTTGTCACATACTTAGTTTTTTTTTTGCTATTAAAATGTACTTAAGATTTGAGATTGAATTCTAAGTGAATGACTAATCTGTGATGTATAGTGTATTGTCCAGTTTTGTCTTATTTTAGAAACCATTTTTTAGCTTTGAAGGTCGGCTATTGTACTGTTCTTTGTTGTCTAATTTTACCTTGTTCTGGATCATTTTCAGCCAAAAATCAAGCTGACAGACAAGCTGAAGTTAGAGAGATCAAGCGGCGCCTGACAAGAAAGGTAAGGTCGCCATTTTATTTAAAACACAGTTAATTTCTAAGTGTCTGAACTCATGGTTTACTTTTTTATTAAAAGCTGAGTGAAAGACCTACAGTTGCAGAGCTACAAGCCAGAAAAATCCTGCGATTTCATGAATATGTGGAAGTCACAGATGCGCAGGACTATGACCGAAGAGCAGACAAGCCCTGGACCAAGCTAACACCAGCGGACAAGGTACATTCACTTAATGTTTTACGCCATAACCTGAGAAAAAATAAATAAATAAGTTATTCTTAAAAAGGTTTCGTAGATTAACTTTTCCAATCTTGTTTTAGGCTGCCATTCGGAAAGAGCTCAACGATTACAAAAGTACTGAAATGGAGGTTCATGAAGAGAGCCGAATATATACAAGGTAGAAATGCTTGCCTTTTATACAATTTTCATACAAGCTGTAGAATCTTGTATGTAACTAGCAATTTTGCATATTCAGTTAAATGTATTTGTTTTTCAGATTTCATCGACCGTAGATTCCTCATCTCTGTGGAAATCGCACAAATGACTCTTTGGCAGCACGCGTCTCCATATGCAGACAGATGACGAGAACATAGGCCTTCAGTAAAAATTATTAAATTGGCCTGGAATTGAATGAAGAATGCTTCTTGCTTCTGTCCATTGACTTTACACTACATTGCTTGTTCGAGCCGGTGGGTGTGAAACAGATGCAGTATTCCTCCACCAGGGGGAGCCATGTGCCAATGAAAAGAAATGGCAGAGGACCTACAGGGCTTACGCTTGCTCTGCCCTTTTGTGGTACCTCTCAGGGACAAGAATCACCATTGATGCAGCCTCATTCTGTGTTGCCTTTTTTGTACATGGAATTGCTTGCTCATTCTACTAGTAATAACAACTTCTAATATGTTATGTAGTAATAACAAATAATAGAAACAAACTGCTGCTTTGAAATGGAAGGCAGGTGGAATACAGAGACTATGGATCAGTAATAGGATGAGACATCTCATGTCTTTTATACAAATGTGTACAGGCTGATACTTGACATAGACACTTGGAAAGATTTAATTTAAATATTGTGTAAAGCACAAAAGTCATTTAATATTGATCTTTGGGACATATTATTAGTAATAGATTTTATTAAAGCCTTTGCTATTTGGCTTGCCTATATTTATTATATTAACTGTGCTGTGAGGTGGCCATTTCTACTGACTGTAGGTTGGTGCCAGTCAGGTGGCTGTTAATGTTTTTGTGTGCCAATTTGTTTGATGCCTCAATTTTTTGGGATGCTGGTCCACTCATTTCTGCAGTCTACTGCATGAGCCTTCACGGGATCCAGTGTCATTTCATCTGGATAATTTAAATTATTTTATAATGTTCTTCCCTTTAAATGTCTAAAATGCAATGCATTCTGTAGCCATTTACAAAATGGTCATGTCAACTGTAGTCAAGTATATATATGTATACTTCGAAAAAATTATGCTGTGAGTGTAGATCAGGGATTTAACCTAAAAATGCATAAATGGACAACAGGGAGTCATTTTTTTTCTGGAAAATTTTGAAACTGCAGACAAATGTCATTCTTGCCTGGCCACAGGGTCATTCATGGTTATAGGTTAGGCCAAAGTGATGCTCAAGTGTGTATTTTGTCTTTGTTTTATTTAAAGGCAAGATTTTAAATAAAATACTTGGTAGACTGGTATTTTTAAGCTAAGGGTTTTAGTTGGTGTTAGTCTATGCTTTATTGCAAACTTCTGTAAAGCTCCTCTCGTTGAATGTTGAAATGTATAAAAAAGACCACTTTTTGTAAATATATGCCTTGAATATAATTTTAAAAATCTATTTCTTTGTCTGTTATTCTTTGCATGTGCGTTTAATTGTTTTGCATGAAGCTTGTAGATCAGTAATGCTTCACTGTGCCATCTGGTGGCTCGGGATGACATTTCTTCTCGTTCAGATTCTATTCTCGATGAGATAGACTGTGGACTTTGATCTCATTTCGAGGTTTAAGGTCTATTTAGACACCCGATGACATTAATAAACAAAATAATTAAAGCAGTAAAGTACTAAAATATTTTTGGTCAGTTGTCATAGAAACGCTTAGCTTTCGGTTTCTGTATCTTTAAGTGCGGCGTGACGTAGGGCGTAGTGTGCGTGCGTGCCTGTAGACCGGGAACAGTTCTTACACGTTCCTCTTCTGACAAACTTAAAACCTCTGGATTTTACAGGTTAGTGGACGTTTAAATAACAGTATGAGTCATATAATGCAAAACCAGTAGCTAACAGTATGCGTAGTATTTACAGTTATTTATATTGATGTGTGTCCATTATTTTGTAAGCTAATTTTTGTGTTAGCATTTTAGCACTGGTTAATCAATAGCATGGGAGTTAGCTATGTTTAATGATTTCTTAATCCATTGTTTAAAAGAGATACTTACTTGATTTGCTTTAGTGTAAGTCCATGTAATATGTTAATGTTACTCTTATAATGTATCCACGTTTGTTGTTTTTGTAAGTTGACCTCGTGTCCATACAACATGCTATGCCCCAGGTCATGTTGGTTTCTTACAACTATCTAAAGCAGGAACAAATGTTAAATGGTTACAGTGCCCGGGTCCCAGTCAAGTGAGTGTGACAGCTGTAGTGCACCATCTGCTGTGAGGGACAAAACAAGGCTAGCCTGTTTGCAACGTGCATTTGTTTTTATCTCAACTTTTGCTGTAGTATTGCAAGAACTATGTATGCGCCATTGTGTGAAAGTATGTTCGTTTTATACCGTCTTATTTGTTGTTTTATAGATCTAAGCTGTTGTTATCATGCCTGCCAAAAAGGGTGCTCCAAAGAGAAAATCTGAGGCCATTGTTGAAGATACAGATGCTAAGAAAGTGAAAGGTAATAGAAAGGAGAGCACTTGGTATGTTTTTTCATAAAGTTTGCTTAATATTTTTCTTCTGTTTTCCAGTTTCTCACCGGAGCCATGCCAAAGAAATTGGTCTAGTTCTTGTTCTTGGCCAAGGCGATGTTGGCCAACTGGGGTTGGGTGAGGATGTCATGGAGAGGAAGAAGCCTGCCGTGGTGACTCTTCCAGAGCAAATGGTGCAAGTTGTTGCTGGGGGCATGCATAGCGTGTGTCTCAGTAACACTGGTCATGTAAGTGTTTATGTTTTGCAGCCCAATAGAACCACAATGCCTCAATTTTAATGTTTTGGTTTTGTCTTGTGTAAAGGTTTTCACATTTGGCTGTAATGATGAAGGAGCACTTGGTCGAGATACATCAGAGGAGGGATCTGAGACAGTTCCAGGAAAAGTGGAGCTGGAGCAGAAGGTGGTCCAGGTGTCTGCAGGAGACAGCCACTCAGCCGCACTCACAGAAGAAGGGGTTGTGTATGTGTGGGGCTCTTTCAGAGTGAGTTGGTTGTTTTTTTTTCTTTGAACAGATAAAATTATATTTGGTGTAGTACATACTCGACTTTCTCTCTGTTTTGTATGTTGGCCAGGACAACAATGGTGTCATTGGTCTTTTGGAGCCATTCAAAACATGCACACGTCCAACCAAACTTACAATTACAGAACCTGTTGTGAAAATCGCTTCTGGTAATGTTTTTTTTTTTTTAATTTATTTATTTTTTCCAAGTGTGTGCTACATCTTCACTTTTTGATTACTTTTTTTCTCCGTTAGGTAATGACCACCTTGTAATGTTGACACTGGATGGAAACCTGTACACCTCAGGCTGTGCAGAGCAGGGCCAGCTGGGCAGAGTCCCTGAGCACTTCTCAAACAGGGGAGGAAGGAAAGGCCTGAGTAAGTAATTGTGGATTTTTCTTACTGTTTTGTTTTACTACTTTTTGTACTTTTATTTATTTATTTTTCCCCTCTCTAGGTCGTTTGCTAGAGCCACAGATGGTAAAACTTAAAGGGAAAGTTCATTTCACTGATGCATTCTGTGGAGCTTATCTCACTTTTGCTGTGACAACTGAGGGCTATGTGTATGGATTTGGTCTCTCAAACTACCACCAGCTTGGTTAGTAAGCCCCAAGTGTTCAAATATAAAATTAATTTTCTCATGTTATTTGTACAGTCACTTATTAAACTTTCAGGCACAAAAAGCACAAAAATGTGTTATGTTCCGGTTAAACTTACATGCTTCAAGAACTCTACCATGTCCTGGGTTGATTTTGCCGGTGGACAACATCACAGTCTTTGTCTTGATGCTGAAGGTAAGAGAAACCATAATCATGACTTTCTTGGAGTAGTTGAATTCACAGCCTGTATTTGCAACCTATTATGTGTTGTTCAGGACAAGTATATAGTCTGGGGAGGTCGGAGTATGGTCGACTGGGATTAGGAGAGGGGGCTGAGGAGAAGAGCGAGCCTACACCGGTCACGGGAATGGAGCCAGTGTGTAGTGTGGCATGTGGGGCTTCTGTCAGCTATGCCGTCACTAAAGAAGGTCAGACACCAATTTGTGAATAATGCTTAAAAGACTTAACAGTTGTACATTTTTCCTTCAATCCTCAGAGCTCTAGACAATGACTTTAGAAATTGTACTGCATGTGTTTATACGTAACCAATGGAAAAATGGATTTCAACTTCCTGTTCTGGGTGTCATTCATTTTGAACACTATTTACTTTTGATTGCTCTGGCAATGGTCCCAATTTTTGATTATTCTGAAACCCATAGATAAAGTACAACTATGGAATGTAACGTAGCAGACATGGGGCCATTTATGGTTCAGCTCAGGGTTGTTGCATCATCATTCTGTAAGGCCTTGGTTTTCCCAACTTACTCCTTGGAATTTGTTCCATGAGGTTCTCCTGTGAGACACCAACCAGATTCATTAACTGAAACTTCTGTAGTTATCTGTTAACCTGTCTTTTCCTACAGGTGATGTGTATTCTTGGGGCATGGGGACAAACATGCAACTTGGCACAGGAGAGGAGGATGACGAGTGGAGTCCAGTGAAGATGTCGGGCAAGCAGTTGGAAAACCGTGCAGTATTGATGGTGTCCAGTGGGGGGCAGCATACAGCCCTGTTGGTCAGAGACAAACAAGATAGCTGATGTTCCTCCAGAGGATGGTGACGAGGTGTTTTGTAGCTGTGTTCAGTTTGCCTGAATCATAACATAAAATGTGACTACTTGTGCGTAGCCAAGGGGGTCTGGTTTAGTCCCAGATGGAAGAAGTTTTGTGTATGAGGCAAATGACTGTAGCTCAATACAAATGAGAGACTTATTTTTTTAATTCTGGTTTTTGAAGATCAGGCGCCTTTGGAAACTGTAAATTACATGGAAAGGGATATTTGTATGTGTCTCAAGCATGCACAGGGAGAAATTATTGCTGCCCTTTTAATGATAAGTTGCAACCTTTTAGATATTTAAAGCAATAATTCCAGTTTGGCCTTGGTTTAAACAGGATCTATACATTGAGAAAGTTAAACTACTGTTTGTTGTACTTTGAGGAGACAGTGCTGTGGCCTTTTGGCATTTTGTAATGTGATAATCTATCCAGAATAGTATGTTATCCTGTCTGAAAATAAAGTTTTAAGTTTTTAAATCTTTGTTGTTTTTTATTTAATTTTAGTAGTGTTACAAGTCACACAGCACCATTTATAATTGTTATAATATAGTTATGGGAAATATATTTGTCATTAATTTGTTTACTGTTAAACATAGGATAAAAGTCTTGCATATGTCTTAAAGTAAACTGGTACCTATTACTCGAGCAAACATGATTCATTATAAACCATGAATATAAAATAGGAACACTTAATGTAAATTGTAGTTGGAGTACATTCATCAAAGTGTGGCTGCTTTTGTGTTCTGTTGGGAGTGAGCTGCACTGTGGCCATTTCTGTCTCCTTTTTCTTTCATCTGTCCGAGAAGCTGGGTCCTTGTGGTAAATAATAATGCTTTGAAATGCTAAAAAAAAATCTCTCACAGGCACTGAGGCAGACAGGCAGAGTAAATTTCATGCATTATTTGAGGGTTTTTTTTTCCCTCTGTGACTCAAGAGTGATTCCAGGAGGCACTGCAATTACTAAAATAGGCAAAGGCGTGCACCTCTGTAATTACTGCCCCTTTATGAATGGATTGATCCTACAATGGTGCTTATTCAGATTGTCTACAGGTTAATGTAATGCAAGAACCAGGGGTTAATAGTATCTTCTGGCGCGCAACTGTTTCAGAATACATTTTTGAGGTCAGACCTCCTGTCGAAAATGTGTTTCTTTTATCTTAATTTGCTTGTTGGCATGACCTAATGGTTGATAATCTCCAGAGACCTGGGATGTTAGTTCAAGAGGAAGTGTGATAAAAGATGAATACTCACAAGAGCCCACAATAATGCTGATACTTTCTATGGTAAGGACAGATTCCTATGTGATATGAATGATACCACAACAAATCATTTGTGACTGAGATTAACCTATTAATGACGGGGCATTTGTATTATCACTGTAAATATAACTAATCTTAAAGGTGCACTATAACTTTTTCGGTTAGAGGTTGTGCCACCCGCTTGTCTTCATTTAGACAAGTTATTGCTTTGCCTTGAATGTTCCACAATACAGCATTAAACTTAGTTACCAGTCAGATCTGTGGAAAAGGGAGTTCGCTCACAGCAAAAAGGCATGATACTAGCAAATGACAAATAAACACTTAAATAATATAAATGCAAGATTGGTAAATTTAATCCTCTACAGTCCAGGTAAACCAATAGCATCTCCATGGAGTCATCAAGCTGTAGACCCTTCTCACGAAAAGTTACAGTATGTACCTTTAAAACTAAGAGCATAATCCACTTAAAGGTGCACTGTGTAACTTTTCTGAAGGAGGGTCTGCCTCCTGCGTGTCTCCATGAAGATGTTATAATTTTGTCTGGAATGTCCTTGTATGGCATTAAACATATCCATATTGCATTTACTCAGTAATGGGTTTTTATGGACCTAAAAATGTGTAGTTTTACTACTTTTTTAAGTGCCTCTCTGCCTCTAACTTGGCCCGGTGGTGTGACCTGCTGAATCTATGGAGATAAATAGGTGTAATACCAGACTGTGGAACATTCAAGGCAACATCTCCATGGAGAGAAGCAGGTGACAGACCCTCCACCAGAAAAGTTACATGGTGCACCTTTAAGAAAATGTTATCCTTTGAATTTATAGGTTTTAAAATATTGTGTGAAGTTGACATTTTTTATCCGTACAACAGTAGATACAGTAATTGACATGACATCACCTGTGATGCAACTGTGGCCATAACGACGCTCTCATAAAACATAACCAAGAAGCAGTTAGTTAAGAAACAAGGGAGTCAGCACCTAGCTGTGCACATTCACTGTATAACCATGGAAGAAAATTATCTAGCATTTACTTAATAATTCTGTTGAGTACATGTACCACGTTAACACGTTTGTGAATGAGCTTCATGCTGTTAAAATGATTATGTCACCAGAAAGGATCTTTGCTCCCCCACTGTGCCAGAAATTAACATGTTGTTTGAGATTAAATTTGAGTGAGATCTTAATCAAGACATCTTAAGTTTAGTCATGAGCACTGTGGTTGACTTTAAACTGATAAGTGCTCTATTTAAGAAGACACAGTGGGAGGCAAGAATCTAGTTAATAATCCAAACACATTTTGAATGTCCACAAATAAGAACAACGTTGAAACAAATTATTCTAAAACAAGATGTGTTATGTACTAGTTATAATAGAATATAATGGATAAGCTGACATTCACAATGACAATAGTGCTTGGATTTGCATTCTTGAGAGTGACTCATCCTGCTTTATCCAAAATTATATTAAAGGAGTAACTTTTCTGGTGGAGGGTCTATCACCTTCTTTCTTTTTTCTGCCATATACAACATTAAAACCAGGTGCAGGTGTGTGTATAAAAGTTTGTTAGCAGATTGTAATTGTGTCATAAACTATTCAATTTTGCTTTTCCTTGGAGTGTATTCCATTTTTGTGAAACAAAACCGCTAAAAACCCTCTTTCTCATCTCAGTTTTGGTGCAGCTAGGCCTTATGCAGTCATGTGATTTGGTATTAAATGTTCCAGCATCAAAGATTAAAAAGCAGGTGAGGTATTCTGGCAGTTTTTGAAGTACGTAGTCCCTTATAGATAAATTTGATACAATGCTGCTCTCTTCTAAGAGACCATGATGGCCAACCCACATTTCCATAGAGAATGCTGTGATGGGTTTCAAATCCATCACCTGTAATGGAGATGTTATCGTTATCTAGAATGTTCCACAGTATGGCATTAAACATGTCTATCTCCATGGACACAAGCAGATCACTTCACCAGGTGAGCCCACTCACTGTGGGAACACATTTTATATGTATTGTTTTAGCAACAAAAACAACTTTAATAAAAAATACAAATTTATGCCATAATGTTGCTGGCAAAGCAATACATCTCCATGGAGTCAAGAGAAGTTAGTAACTAGTAAAGTTAGTGCACCTTTAAGTGAGTATACAGTATTAGTCACCATACTGTAGTAATTGCTTTTGCTCACCGTCACAATTTGAAATAATTTTCATGACAACCTATTTCTCTCTCTCTTGCAGCTGAATCATGTGACCTCCTTCCACTGCCTGTAATTACTGCAGATTGGCTCCTTAATTGAACTTCTCCTTCTGTACGTGGATGGCTTCCTGTGTGGCTTAGAGGCCGAATGACAGATGTGCAGGGACCTTTAACAAGAGCCTGTATCTCCTTGTCCTGCTTTGTTTTGACAACCATATCTGCACCATGCCAAGAAGAGGGGGATCAGGGCATCTGGCTGAACCTCACCGTTGTACCGCTCCTCTCATCAGTGCCTCTTGAGTGTCTTTTTGATTCTGTGGTAATGACACAGTCCTTTGTTAGGATGATGTGGTCCCGTAAAATACTTTTATGGTCTGAAGCTAGATAGTTGGAGGCGTGCAGTGGTTGGAGATGTTGTCAGCTGGCAGATGGTACACAGTTTGAAACAGTGTGCCAGTTCCACAGCAGGGACGATCTCAGTATGTAGGCTAAACAAGCAAAACTGTGTTAAGATTTTGACACTTCTTGGTATGTAAACAAAAGGTCAAGAGTGGCCTTCATGATCTGTCTTGCAATAAGAATCTATTACATAAAGCAGTCAGCTTAATTTATCAGCATATACTGGACTGGTCTATGTGAAATAACTGTAAAATTGATCTCAAAAGTGCCAAAAGTATCCATAGGTTTGTATGTATGTATGTATGTATGTATGTATGTATGTATGTATGTATGTATGTATGTATGTATGTATGTATGTATGTATGTATGTATGTATGTATGTATGTATGTATGTATGTATGTATGTATGTATGTATGTATGTATGCATGTATTTATTTATTTATTTATTTCAGCTCCATTAACAATGAACAATACAAAAAAACAATCTTTTGAATGGGAAGTTCAAAATGTTGCATAACGGGAAGCTGATACCTATGAATACCTATTTGGAGGTGTACAACATAATTTCTCCATTTTAATTTTTAGAATTATTGGTGACTGCAGTTTATTTTGGTTGTCCACTAAAAAAGAAAAAAATTACCCAATAATAATAATAACAGCTTGCAAAGTGCATATGTACCAGATTAGACATGTCCAGCTGTATTTGATGCATGTCTTTTTCACTATTGTCAAGCCTAGTTTGCATGAATAAATGAATGAGATTCTCTGTGTCAAAAATAAATGATGAAAATTTCCTCAGGGTGCAGCAAGCAGAGAAACAGCAGCAGATAAACAACAGCAAAATAACTCATGTCTTGCGTAATTTTACTTTATGGAACAAGAGGTTTTAGATGTGGGTTTTTTTTTTGTGTTTTTTGTTTTTTTTTTGTTTTTTTCTTCTTTTCTTCAGTGAGATTTTTGGTCATAGCTATTTTAAGATAGATGTTCTGGTTATTCATGTGTAACAATGGCTCATACAAAAGAAGAGATTATAATTTTGAAAATATGTATATTGCTGCGAACACAGATTTCCCCGTGTTCTTATTTGTATGTGATAATTAGTGCTAGTTGCCACTGTTTAGGGCAGTTAATTATATGTGTCACTTTTAAACAGATTTATTTCAGTGCCAAACTTTGCTTTTATTCTCTTATGAAAACAGGACTTCATTGTTCAAGTGTTTTCATGTTACTATTTTAGAAACACACAGAAGACACTTTTAATGGTCAAGAGTCTCTTTACAGTATCCTCTGGGAGTGAAGTGATTTATGCAATTCCCTGCTTATCCAGTTGTATATACACAGTGGACATGTGAAGGACTGTATGTTTAAAACAGCAATTCATACACTTCATTGCAGAAAAAGATCAGCTCTATCAAATCACATACTAACAAGTCAAAAGAGCAAAACCACACTTGCAGCACATATTTATTTTGTTATTTCATTAGTTCTGTTTTCAACGAATTAGTAAATCTTAAACTACACTGCATTGCTACTAGGGGTGGGCCGATTCAATTTATAATATATTGTGAATTTTGTTTTAAAGATATGTAAATGAAAAAATATAGTGATGCTCAATGTAAAGATTTGTTTTCCTCAATATTGCTGCATAGAAATAGCTGACTACTCAAAAACAATGAAGCAAGTGCCACAAAACCACCAGCCATGTAAATTCCTGTCACTGGAGGCAGAGGGGTGAGGTCATTGGTCATTAAAATAAATCCATAATGTATTGGACATGATTTTCTCACCTGAGCAGTGCAGTGGGTGGTAAGGCTCCAAGATTAACTGCTATTGAATTGAAAGTGCAATTGAATTGAACTGTCACAAATTGGAATGACAGAAATGATTTAAGTTACATGTCACTATGTACAAAACCTGCTAACCTTGTAGTTCAAATGTCTACATGCACATTTTCTGAAATGTATAGATTTTTTGTATTAGTTCAGCAGTTCATAGTTCAGTCTGCTCTCAAATGTTGATGCTACTTGTTTTAAAAAGTCTGTACAATGGCAATTCTTGGCAAGTGAATACTGTTACCAAAAACATTAACAATACCACATGTGTTTTTTTATTAAAGCATGTGCCAATATATAGGAAAAAGACACCATAACCAAAGTTAATAAACTGCAAAAGAAACAGTAAAATGTTTAAAATATACACAACATATGTTACAACCAAACTTTTAAAACAATCTAAAAACATTTCATAATGAAGTTCATAATAAGGCAATATGGTACATATTATCATTGTACAGTCATGTAAATGACACTGCAGAAAACATGTTGTCAAAGCTCTTCAGAAACTAAAACAAAAGCAGATATCACATTTAAAGCACTTTTTGATCAATTACTGTTAAGATAATAAATATTAATCATAGACTTTTAATAGTTACTCCCTAAAAAGTTAAACAATGTGCAAAAACAATCATTTAACAACAATAGAATATATGTTTTTGGTTTTTGTACAAACAGTTGTAGCATGTGTAGTATGTGTTTTGAGTGTGTTGGTTGGGCCATACTGACACATATAATTATAACCCAAAGTGCAGTGACAGTTTTGTGAGGAGGTTCTCACATTGCCTTCAGGTAAATGTTTGTGAAACAGTGAAGTTGTGAGTCAGCTGATGTGCATGAGCGATAGTGTTATCTCTACATGCCTATAGTTAAAATACCTGTGAACGGGGATCACACGTAATTGTGCACATGGTTCCGTGTGTGGGCTTCATGTGTGTGGGCTTTATCTGTAATTATTTCGTCTCCCACTGCCACAGGCTTGAACATGAAAATGGATATCATAATTCAGATATCACAAAGACTTAAACAATGTTATTAGCTGTTTGGTGTGAGTGGGACTGTTCTTGTACAGAGTACACAAAGGATGCCAGTTACTAATTGTCATAGTGACAGATCGAACCATTTGAACCATGGCTTAAAGCTACTTCGTGGTTTCTTAAATCCAGGTTAAGTCAATGTTAAATGAAATGTGATCTCTCCAGGCTTTAATGTGGCAGCTGTGTCACTCTCACTTCTATGTGGGATCCAGTGCTGTCCAAACATGTGTTTTGCTTGTGGATTGTCTCTGCCAAAGAATTTGCAGACACTCAGTCTGGTCTTCATCTTGTCCTGTATTTGTCTAATACATACATTTGATCATTGAAGAAGTGTTTACAGGAGCCGACAAGGTTCCCTTATAAGGTTTACAACATTTTGTTTGTCATTGTCGAGCAGCAGATGAAGTGTTTCCATTGCCATTTCAAGGTGTAAATGGACACATAAGACTGCATGCTGCCTGTAAATCTAATGTTAAATACAAAAGAAGAACTTGCAGCTTGATGCTCAGAGTCAACTGTATGTTTTTAGTACAGTACTCTCTTATGTACAGACATACAGACGCATAGTCCTGAAAGACAATCCTGGAGCATAGATCCCCTAAAACCCACAGGGATGTGTTGGTTACACGAGACACTGTGTGGAGAGCCTTGTGCATATGAGTCTACAGGCCGGTAGTGGTGATCTGTGTGACCTCCGTAAGGTCGTCCTGGACACTCCTCACTGTCCTCTGCTCCAGGCCTAGTCAGGCCGGAGCCCTCTCCCTCCTGCTGGGAGCACAGATGGACGCAGGCTCTCGGGTACTGTTGCGCACACGGCTGAAGCTGCTCTGCTCCATATGGGAGCGGGACGGGAAGCAGAAGTCTCTCAGACACCTTTTGAAGTTTTCATCCAGGAAGGCATAGAGCACAGGGTTCAGGCTGCTATTGGTGTAGCCCAGAGCAATACACAGGTGCCAGCTGGCCTTCACCAGGAGGTTGTTCTGGTTGACGTGAACAATGGTCCTGATGATGATGAAGATGTGAATGGGAGTCCAGCAGATCACAAATGCAGCCACCACCACCAGCACCATCCTGGTGATCCTGCGCAGGTTCCTGTCCTTCTCTTTGGAGCCGGACAGAAGACGTACACTCTTCAGCCTCAGGATCATCAGGCCATAGCACACAGTGATCACCAGCACCGGCATCACAAAGGCAAATATGAACACGCAGATCTTTGTCACTGTGTCCCAGTACCAGTACGGCTCGGGAAACTGCATCATGCATGCAATGTTTCCTGAAAAACAATAAGAACACAATAATACTTATTAAAATGACAAAAGCCCAGCCCCAGAGACATTGTCTCTTACCATTGCTTGTCCCTTACCATTGCTTGTCTCCCTGGTAACAGCCATAATGGTGACAGGCACCCCAACCGCAGACGACAGGATCCAGATGCAGACGTTAATGATCTTGGCCTTGGCAGGGGTTCTGAAGTCCAATGCTTTCACAGGGTGACACACGGCGATGTAGCGGTCCACACTCATCATGGTCAGAGTGAAAATGCTTGTGAACATGTTGTAGTAGTCTATGGCCATAACCGCTTTACACAGTAGCTCCCCAAAGGGCCATGTTTCCATCAAGTACTTAGCACTCTGGAACGGGAGCGTGCTGGTGGCCAGAGCGTCTGCCAGAGCTAGGTTAAAGATGTAGATGTTGGTAGCTGTCTTCATTTTGGTGTATCTGTTTGGATATGCAATATAATCACACAGTTCTTAATATCAACATGACATTTCAAAGCCATACATATTTCCTATTTCCTCTTAATGATATTCCACAAGTAAAATATTGTTACAAAGAAGTGTTATTGCATAATGTTTTAATGCACAACATTACAAGCTTAAAAGCTTCTTTGCTGAGAAATGGTGACTACGAGCCCCATTAAAATGCACTTCAACATAATGACTTTACTTCTGCAAAAATCCTGCAAATCGCCCCATATGTATTTACTGTTGATCGTTTTAAATGGCTTCTTAAAATGGCAGTTGCAGTTGTTCATAGATCAACAGGATAGAGGATAGAGGATAGAGGATAGAGGATACACCACTGGGACTTTTTTTTTGTAATAGAACTACCAGGTATGTTATTGCTTTGAACAATTATCCAGTGAAAACACCTGTAGTAGTCCCAAGTCTGCTGTATAAGCTGTATAGCCATCATGCACATCGGAAAGCTGGAGTTTGTGTTATGATCCCAGACAAAGAATCAAAGGAAAAACCTGCAGAAGAGAATAACCTACATTGAACTTTATGTTTGAAGATTTCAACTCAACAGTTTTACCATTTACATTTCAAAGCAACAAAGCATGTTGCCACCCTATAGCAGACAAAAATCTATTTACTGTATGCATTTGTTTGTAGATGATCAAACGCACATCAGCCTGACAACAGTTGGACATTACCTCCACAGTGTTTGAGGGGGCGGGCGAGTGGGATTTTCTGAGTGGTCCTCAGACACAAACTGCAGCCAATTACAAAGGCACCAGCACAGTGTCACATGCTTTTTGGCTGTTTTCAGGACAACAAAAACTGAAAATGTGTGGAAGGTAAAAAGCATGCCTCTGACAGCATGGTGCTTCATGCTAAAATATGAGACTAAACTGGACATAACATTTCTTGGATACTTTTAAACATACCTCTAGCTAAACACTGTATAGACAATTAATTTTGACACATCTTATGCATATATTTTCTGCACTTTCTTGTGTGGTTATGTAGCATGCAGATTTATTACCGTTGGCTGTATAGGCAATTTGATGGGCTATACATAAGTCTGTTTGAGTTATCTTTGTGCATTATTTTTCGTCTTTTATGGAGATTTGAAGGCTGTTTCTTTGAGTCATTTGTGTTGCTTACCTGACCACTCCATACATGACGAGCACGTTGCCCAGTAGCCCCACCACGCAGATCGCAGAGTACAGAGCTGTGATGCACACCGCCAGGATCAAACTCTTCGGGTCCCCCTCCACCGCGTTCGTCTCATTTGTGTTTGATGAAAAATGCAGCAGGTCCTCGCTCAGCGTGGCGTTGTCCGGAGTTACAGAGGCTGTGAAGCGCTCTTTCAAGTCTCCAACTGTGTCCAGGGCAAGAGTGACATTGACAGGCTCCATGTTTCAATAAAACACTCAAGTTTCGGTTTATGAGAGCGGTTAGACTCCTGTAACGCGCAGCAGCAGGTGCATTCAGAGAAAAGGCGCACAAAGTGAGGAGCGCTAAATGAGCAGAGAGATGCCCGGGGGAGCCGTCTCTCTCTCCCTGTCTCTCTCTTTCCCTCGCTCCCGCCCGTGCGTGAGAATGACTGTATTTCTCATCAGAGAGAGTCAGAGAGCCACAGAACAGGCTGCACTACTGGATTCTTTCATGCTGTCTTTTTTCACTATTTTAAAACTAAGACATAAGGTTGTATTCAGACGCCATCTTTAAACGAGATGGGTCCCTATCGTCCCTATTTACACACTGGACATCTGTCATTGCCACTTCTTTACAGCTCAATTAGACTTATCTTTATTGAGCCAATGCTTTTATTGCAGCTCCGAGCGTCACCTGGCTCCACTGGCCTGTGTAAGACGGACTATTAGAGCAAACCTTAACTGTGAAATCACCTTGACCTGCTCGGGGGCTACCTGCAGCAGGATGAAATAGGGCCTGTTTAAGTCAGTAAAGTACAATTTATAGTAGCCTATGGTTACAGTAGTAGTTTGACTTTTCTGTATTGGGTATTATCACATTCTTCTTATAGGCTATGCTATAATATTGGTAATTTTGTATGTCCCCTTTTTTCAGGACATTAACTTTTCACCATGACACCAAGTTGATACCATACGACTTTCCTTAAAGCCCAGCAGGGGCTCAGTTGTGTTTTTTTTTATATCTTAAAGTGTGTGTAGTGTTAATTTTATTAAGTTTGTTATTGCATGTAAATGGTAATTGTTTTGTTTTTCACACTAGGCATTCTCTTTAACAAATGTTCATTTTAAATACAACACAGCTTTAATTAAACTAGTTATTTCAATCAGCCTGAAACACAAACACAAAACTTCAACAGGGTCATAAATCCGACCCCTGCATTGTGGCCCCTGTGATGTTACATCCTTTAGTCCTTCAGCACTGTGGTTGTGGTTCACCCTTTGACCCCATCACAAGGACCGTTTCATAGCATCTGTTTCAATTATTTTGTCATGGTGTCATGGCAAGTACCAAAATTCTTCTTAAACATCAGTTACATGTGCTTAAAAGGGGCTTTGGGGGCCTGGGGTTATCTAGGTTACACCTCTATTCTCATCTTTCATGGTTCTTCTCTCACGTCACCTCCAGAGGGCTTGACAGCAGCTGTTATCTGCATGCCTTCACATCAATCTCCAAAACAATAGTACAGTCCTCTGTCTCGTTGAATAACTTACACAACAGGACAGAAAGTGCAGTACATACACAAGTTTAATTTCCTCAGTGTGGACAGACAGGTAAGAACATGTCTCACCTCATCAATACTTATACTATTAGTTATTTATCCTGCATGTAACTACAGAATATCTTTGTATAAACAGAAGTTGAGACTTCTGGCAACATCAGCCAGTAAATAGTCTTATTTCATTTTTCTGGATTGGTGCCAATATCCGTCACCAGTATCAGTATTGTTATAACATAATATTGTTGCATTTTAAGCCAAATTCAGATTTAGATTTTACATTATTTTAGATGATGGTTCGCCAACATTAAATGAAACTGCTATTACACTCCACTTACGGCCCGTGGAAGCTAGCTAACTATAATTAACTCCTTACAAATGCCATTGTACTTTTCAATTGACTGAAATGCTGTGGAAATGATTCTGCAGCAGAACTGGCCATATAGGTTGTGACGAGTCTGAGAATTATAAGTGTGGCATTGCTTTGGACTCCCTGTGTGATCCCCTGACCCCACAGTGAGATCTATGAGAACATGGTTGAATGAATAGATTGCAATGTCTTGTTGAAAACCTATGGACTGCTTCACTTCACACAGGTCAGGGAAAGTGCCACATTACTATACATCATAATATATAACACTCAGAGGCAGCCAAGTCGTGTAAAACATATGTTTAAGCTCCATCTTTGTAGAGCATTGTAGCAGCTTTCACTTTCCATATATCTCACAGAACTAGGCCAAATTAGTGAAACATAATTCAAAGGAAATTCTTTGGACACAGTAGCTCAGAAATACAGCAATGGTTCAGAAAGTATAAATGTTGCAGGGTACCAACATGTGCAAATGTATATGCAAGAAAAAGATTTGAAGAGAAGTGAAATACAGTACTAGGGCTGAGAGATATGACAAAAAACATAATATTATTTTTCTTCTAGCCAATAATTGCCATTCAACATAAAAAGCCAAATTTCTTCCTAAACTTTTGAACTCTGCTCCTAACCACAAACTTTTACTAATAGATGATAGAGGCTGTAGACTTCTCAATTAAAAAGCTCATCAAGCAGATCACTGATGATTAGAAATGATTAAAATTCAATTAATTACACATTCCTACACAGTATATTTACAAGGGGTAGTTGTTAAAATCCAGCATGTCCAAACTGAAAATGAATCTTAAGGTGGACTGTAGCAGTGGGAGTGTGGTGGTAATGGCATTTTACTTCTTGGGTCAGTGTGACATTATCTACCTGCTAGTGTCAGTTTTGTGGTCCACTTTGAGGAATCTTAAGGGATTTGGTGAGTTATTTTGTGAAATTTCTCACTTTTACCCTGTTATTTTTCTGGTGTCTAATTGAGCAGCTGATACAGCAGTAGCAATTTAGTATGTGTGATGACGCCACAGTCTGGTTGGACCCAATGAGAGCCCCTCTGTGCCAAATGTGTAAGTGTGGGGGCAGTAGCATCAGAGAACGGCAATTAACTACTGACTCGTAGATAAACTATTGAGTGAGTGCTTTAGAGATGGACTGTCCACGTGTTTTTATACTTACGCTAGTCATTTACTCAAGGACTTTTACATAATAGAATTTATTGATTTCTTCTCAAAGAATGTATTTAAAAACAATACTATACATTTTAACTGAGTGTTAGCTGTGGCTATAATGACGATAAGAGACTGGATATAATTGTGTTTGTAATAATATAGCCTATAGTAAAATGAGCTGTACAAACAATATGGTATTTAAATGAATAAATTAACACCTAAAACTGTATAATATCTACACCTAAATGAATCTTAATTAAGCATGAGCAAAGACTTAATTTATAAGTGGTTGTTAAGCAGTGTTGGGAATAACGGCGTTAAACAATAACGGCGTTAGTAACGTTTTGTTTTTTCACTAACGGAGTAATTTAACTAATTACTTTTCCCAGCGTCCCAACGCCGTTACCGTTACTGACAGTAAAACGTGGCGCGTTACTATTACTTCAGTTCACTCTGCTCTTCATCAGAGTCTCTCAGACGAGGAGCTGCTGTTGTGTTTCTTTGGTGAAAGAGGCTCGGGGTGAGAGGCTTGTTTGATATGAGCGAGGCGGGCGCAGATAATCTCGTGAGAGCGAGGCCGACGCAGGCCGCTCGAACGGCGCATTTAAGTCGGGCGGTACTTCGACCCGCACTTCGAACAGAACATGGCGCATTTGGCGAATCGAGACACGGCCGCAATTTCTGAGCGAGGCGAGCGCAGCAGCTCCACCGACTGCGGCGCCTGCATGGACTACAAACGCTCAATGCATGATGGGAAATGGTGTCCTGTCACACGTGCAGTAACAGCTGATTGGGTCCGAGTTGAGTTTTGATCAGAAACGTGACGCCCTGACGCACAGCGCCTCCTCCTGAAACTTTACACAAACTACTACCACATATTTGATATGGACATATGTTTTAAATGTGACTAAAGTGTCCAGGCTGGTGTCAGATATGGATCACTTTAAACAAATACAATATAATTACAATCTGTTAAAGTGAAATAAATGTTAAAGGTTCACATCATTTGTGTTTAATTTTTTTTTACATAGTAACGGCATAGTTACTTTGCCTAGTAACGAGTTACTTCTCCCAAAAAAGTAACTGAGATGGTAACTCAGTTACTTTTTGGGAGAAGTAACTTGTAACTATAACTAATTACATTTTTGAAGTAAGATTCCCAACACTGCATTGTTAAGTGGCTGTAGTATGTCTATATCCACAATGGTTGGAGAATGCATCCTCTTGAATGGACCGTGACTCATTGTGTAAGTCTTCCTCTCTTGCATCCTCGTGTCATATTATTTGGCCTTTTGTGCAACATTTGTGCAGAAGAAAGCTGTTGCTGATCTGTGCAGGCATAAAAGAGCACAGTGGGTGTACTGCTGTGAGAGGCACCCCCTTCACACCCCCCATTTGCTTTAGCATTTCAGTGCAGATCAGTAAATGGTCAGACATAGGGAATAAAAATTGTAGGCTACTCAAGTTTTTGTTGAGGATGGCTTTTTTCATTCCATTTCATAAAGCACCATATGTAAATTACATTAAATTGCAAACTTCACATAGAAAAATAGAAAAAGAAAGAAAATTGTGTCTTAATGGCCCTACACTACATAGTAATAGAGGGCAAACTGACATATAACTGCAGGAATAAAAAAAAAAACACACATTTTAAATGTATCAATACTGAAAACATGCATAAAAATGTATTTTAAGATAAGATAGGATAAGATAAGATATGCCTTTATTAGTCCCACAGTGGGGAAATTCCAATATTGCACCGCACAGTTAACGAACAGAAGGAAAATTTTACATGCAATAAAACAAGATACAAGATAAATAGCTTGAAATAATTTAAGAAATAGACTTAAATAAACTAAACTAAAAATAGACTCTAATATACACATATATATACATATTGATATACATCTCCGCAAAGTGACCTGACTATTGCACAGAGGTATGGTTGAATGACACATGTTCAGTGTTAACAGTGTTCATTATACAGTCTGACATCAGCAGGAAGGAAAGACCTGCGAAACCTCTCCTTAACACAGCAAGGGTGTTTCAGTCTGTCACTGAAGCTGCTCTCCAGGGCAGACAGAGCGTCCTGCAGGGGGTGAGACTCATGGTCCAGCATAGAGATGACCTTAGCCAGGACTCTCCTGTCCCCCACCTCCTGTCCCCCACCTCCAGAGGACAGCCCAGGATGGAGCTGGACTTGTCCAGCTTCTTCCTCTCCCTCTCTGTGATGTTGCTGTTCCAGCATACCACACCGTACAGGATGGCTGATGCCACCACAGAGTCATAGAAGGTCTTCAGGAGTGGTCCTCTCACTCCAAAAGACCCGAGTCTCCTCAGGAGATAGAGCCTGCTCTGGCCCATCTTGTACAGTGTTGTGAGTCCAGTCCAGTTTGTTGTTCAGATGAACACCCAGGTACCACCAGAGTGTTCATCTGTAACAAAGTCATTGTAACAAATTCTGTTTTGGTCAAATTAGAAGACTATATTCTGAATACTTTTACACTGAGCTGCATTGTATTATAGTGTAAAGTTATATAACATTTGTATATTTTTTGCATATCTGTTTAGGAAAGTAAATGTATTATTAAAAAGTTGGGCAACTGTAGTAGAATTCAGTTACATTACGTTTGTAATAGGTCAAGATTTCTCCATACTCCTAGAGGAGTATAGGTTATAGATTGCATTCTTTATTTACTATAGATCAAACTAGACAAAATAATAACTTATACATTAAACAACATGGATAACCATATGTAATGTGATGATACCTCTTAAGTTTTGCAGGTATCACTGCTGTTTTCAAAGCATTATTTCCTCTTAGCTTGTATCACCCTTAGTGCTTATTAGTAGACTACATACTGGTTACTGTCTGGCTATTGTGACAAAAAGCACTTTGCTCATGAATTTCTTTTGATCGTTTGAAAAGGGTGTCAGGAAAAGTGCTGATAAATTAAATTAATTATTATCGTTACATTTACACGAACAGCAAAAACAAAAGGCAAAAGGTCAAGTGTTTGTCTAACAATTATTATGCAACAGTGATTTTTCTGAGCTGAACTTTATTAGTTTTGTGATTTCTGATGTGGAGGCAACGTTAGGCATACGCACAGCTCGCTACAGATAAATGTGTGGATAAGTGTCATGAAATGATGTGTTGAAATGTGCTATGTGAGGGGAAGATGTAAAGAACAGAACAGAGGTGGAAAGTTACTACATACCCTGTAGTCAAATATATTCTTTTTCTACATCAAATCTATTGCCAACACAAGTCTTAGTTAGATGTCGACTCAATGGATCTCAACACCAGGATCTTATGTTGGGAAGAAATATAATTATAAACGCTACTTTTGTTTACCAGCTTGACAGGGACTGGTGGAGTCAAACATGTCATTTTATTTTTGTTTTTTTATTTTTATATAATGTTATGGTCATTCCACAAGCCCCATGCCTGTTCTTAGAATGCCTAGTATCATTTTATAATGACTATGCCTTAAATAGCCTTAACAAAACATGAACAAAGTCTAAATTCATGATGAACAAATAGTTGAGAGGAGAATGACTCAAGCTTTGTAACTAGTTAATTAAGGGTTAGGAGTGAGGGTATTAATGAAGTAGTTACTGAACATGATTCATAAACTATAGTTGTTCTTTATGAATTATGTTTATGTTGATGATTTATTAAGGCTATATGCAGTAATTAAAAGTTGAACCACAGTTTTCTAAAGGAATGAACTATTGTAATTTTAGTTTGGGAACCAGACATCCCTGCTCATTTCTGGCCTCCATCACTGAAAGCTCTGATCAATATTTCAAAAAGCAAACAGGAATAATAAATAAAATAAGGAGGCACTTTTGGGACATAAGGAGCCTGTGTTAATAACCAGCTCTGTCCTTGACTCAAGTATTGTCATGTGCTCTTTCATATGGTCAAGGACACTATCCATGGTTTTTAGAGGAATACAAAAGTGGAGCCGTTTCCATAGCAATCAAAAATTTAAAACAAACTTTCTCTGTCTTTTGAATTGCAAAACATCCTTAATGTTGAGCTTAAACAAGGAAACTGAATAACGTGAAGGTGGTTTTGGAGGATGTTGTGGTTTAAGGTTAAGGTACACTTTATTGTCCCCGTAGGGAAAAGTGTCCTCTACATTTGACCCATCTTTCAATGCCGCTGGGACATCTCTTCAGGAGTAGTGAGATCACTGTAGTAGTAGTAGTAGTAGTAGTGGTAGTGGTAGTAGTAGTAGTAGTAGTAGTAGTAGTAGTAGAAGTAGTAGTACAAATGAGAATCTATTTCAGAAGTTTTTGTTATTTGAAGTACATCTTTCTAACTGTCTGGTTGAGGTCAGTGGAGATTTGCAGTACCACAGGGTGAAGGCGCCGTACGGGGGAAGCAGGAGGTGTCAGATGAGATGAAAGAAAAAGCATGAGAGAGAGAAAGGACAGTCACTATGGTACAGTGCACAGATGTGATCCTGCTGCTAAACTCTGTACACAATCACACAAACGAGGAAGCAGAGGGGAATGGATTATGTAACACCGCTAATTATACTCATCATGGCGACAGGAGGGGCAGATGAGCCTACATGCGAAAAGAGTGAAAATACATCAGCAAGATTTTGTAAAACAATAGGTACATGTTAATTAATATGAGAATTATAGGAAGTTTTGTGTTTTAATAAAAGAGCAGATAAAATGTACTATTATAGATTTATATTTTTAGACTGTTTTTGTTTTTATATGTTGCTTCCTATGTCAAATCTACTGCTCCAACTATATATTGATTCACATGTAAATATTTTGAATGTCATGTGTAATGCCCATCCCTGTCTATTTATCCAGGCTTGGGATGGGCACAAAGTTATTTTCTGACCTCTGAAATGCTCATGTTCAAACTATATTATTCAGTTTTCATTCACATTCTGGTTCTTGTAGCAAACTTACAGGAAAATTTGTGGCCATTAATATATTAACTTATCTATTATCATCAAAAAAGCCTTTAAATATTTTAGACTAGACAGTGAGAATCAGGAACTGGGGTGAAGAGTGGGGAGAAACAATCAATTTCAAGACGCTGAGGCCAGAACAGAGTATGCGTACGGCAACTAACCCCAGCAACAGGGAGCCGCAAACTAAATCTGACCGAAGCTAAATAATTTGTTATGGACATTTCTTAAAGGTGCACTATGTAACTTTTCTGGTAGGGGGTCCACTTGCTTGTCTCCATGAACATTGTATTGCTTTGCCTGGAATATTCCACAGCATGGTATTATATATCACCATGGGGGCAAACAGGTGAGGTCAGATCTAGAAAGGGAACTCTGCTCACAATAAAACACCTGTGATTAAATAAATGCAAGAAAGGAAGGTTTAATGCCGTATCAGGGAACATTCAACTTGAAGCAAGGAAAGAAGCAGGTGGTGGACCTTTCACCAGATAAGACATAATGCACCTTTAAATCAGAGGAGAAAGCCTGAGCAAAGAGATAAGTTCATACAGTAAACCTGAATAAGTGTGACCCAAAATATCCATCATTAACTGTGGTTGTCAAGGAAACAGAGGCAGAATCTCCATATAAATTTATGTTGAAAAAGCACAAGAAAGGATTTGGCTTTTGCCACCAGCCGCTGTCCTCTCAGTGACATCTGGAGACTTGCAACATGCTCCCAGCACATAAACATTAGCAGTACAGGGGACAAATCACACATATAATCACACATATAATGAAAGGTTGAAGAGAAATCTTAGGTTAAAGAAAAGCCGTAAACTTGTCAAGAGGTTTGATGAGAAATGCACATGTTGGCCAAAGATGGAACTGGTTAGTGAGGTGTGAATATTGTGTGGCTTCTGTGAAAACAACAGACATTTCGAAAGCAGTATTGTGTTAGCTCTATTCATATACTGTAGCTAATAATCAATTTTGTGCCATGCAAAGGAAAATCCATAATGGCTTTGTACGACTCTGTGGGGCATATCGAGCTCTGCTTCAAGATTTCCATGGAGAGTGTCAAAAAGCTGAAACAAATGAGAATAGCTTCTACAACGATTTCTACATAGCACACTATTTAGAGCAGAAAAATAAATTGTAAGCTGATAGAAGTTTTTATAAGTTGTTTTTTTTCCCCTTGAATATATTGTCTTACAGTAGATTGCGCACTATTTAGGCCTGTACTTTTTGCCCCACAGTGTATTCCAAAATGTAAAGTCCCATTTATGCCTTGTGTTATGAAACTATACTTTTTTTCCTACTAGTGGATGGCAGATGTGAAACCTGTCCCCCCCTTATCTCACCATTCACCTGGCCTTTTTTTCAGACTCACCTGTGCTCTCTGATTTTCTTCTGTCACGCCATAGCTAGCACACTATCAGACAGAAGCAACATATGCAGCATCTAGTGGCGAAGTGTGAGGATACAACAGGGGCAGGTCAGGAAATCTTATTACAAATGTTCATTTTAAGTATTCAGACCCTAATCATTAACTAAAAGTATTTTATATTTGCTGGTTATCCCTACAATTTCTATCAATATTGTGATAGTTCTGAACCCTTGTTAGTCCATGTGTGATGAATTTAACTGATTTGGAAAAGCAGTCTGTTTGTGCCTGCTACACTGTGAACACTAATTTGTTTATGAACATCTCCATCTTTTCACGTGTTTATGTAAAGCCATGACACCCTAATACAATATTTGTCTGACTTTCCAGGAATCCAATCAAGTTAAAATGCAAAGTAAATTTCCACCAAGGGACCCGTGGTGAGATTTAACCCAAATGAGTGCGTAATTGCCGTGCGTGTTTCCTGTTTCCCTTTTAGCTCTAATGCTGGAAAACATGTGCTCAATGGAAGACACAAAGCCACCATTACAGCCAGGAATCACTATTACGCACAGGGATTAGTCATCTGTGACACAGACAAAAGGGCTTGCCTGACACTGTCCATGGTACTAGAGAATCTAGTATCTAGTAATGCTAAATGTATCTATTATGTAGCTGTGCCCTTATCAAACACATACCTGCAGTAGTAGTTTGTATTTGTGCATTTGATCCAGAATAGTGCAGGTGACTCATGTGCATGACTAAATCTTATACGCTGACAGCAGACTCATGTGATCATTGCAAGACCAAACAATAAGGTTAAGGTATTATCTGTTAGTGCCAATGTTAGAGCTAATGTTCGTGCATAAACAGCCCATATTACATTATTTTCTGATGTATGTTATAATGGTGTTTCCTTATTAAAAACATACCTGGAGTTGTGTTTTGTTTCATTCACACATGTTTACCACACAAAGCCTGCATATTTACAATGAGTTCTTTGCACAAACTGAAAACCACCTTGTGATGCCATGTGGTAATAGGCTACTGTGTTTTTATACACATTCACTAGAATCATTTGGATGATTTTGGCCCTGGAATTGCCAGTCTCTGCTGAATTAAAGGTAAAAGGTAGCTGTTAATTTGTAAACTACCACTTCATGACATCATAAGGTGGACCAGACCATTTTGAGCTTTGGAGATCTAGACAGACTAATAATCCAGGTTTACTCAAACATGTGTGAATGAAACAAAACACAACTCCAGGTATGTTTTTGATGTGGTAGCAGTGTTCTAACATGGTTTAAAGCTCACAAGAATCAATTTTGTGTAATATAGGACCTTCAAAGGCTATTTTATGTATTGTCCATCCCCTTTGTTGCCATTAGAGGAGAGAATTTTGTAATGCTCTCCTCTATTTCCAACTTAAAATTATGCATAATTTTAAGTTGGAAATAAACAACTTTAAATGGGCATTTTTCCATTAGTAAATCCATAAGGAAGCATTTATTATGTTTAGTGACTAAAATGTCATAGGAAATGAGAGCCTTTACAGGATACAGCTATTTTTATCATACCAGGCCTTCTATGCCCAGGAGCATATTTTACAGTGTAATTGTGAAATCATATTTGTGCTGCTAACATAAGGCCTCAGAAATTATTACCTTCACCCGAAAGATAGGCCACAAGATACTGCATAATAGAAGAAGCTTCCTGTTAGTTTGATTTAATTATCATGCCGGACACTTGAATACCCTGTTGACATATTATTGTCTGTTTTCCACATAATAGACATCACGCCTTTCTCCATGCGTCTTCATGAGGCTTTCATACAGAATAATTCTATTTCCATTAGAATAGGGCCCAGGACTCATTACTTGTGATAATGGCACTGAAAAGGAGCTATCTGTAATGGACCTGACATTTTGGTCATCTCTCAGACTCATTTGCATCTCGGGAGCTTGTTGTTGGTTTGCATTTGAAATTAACTGAACAAAGCAGCTTGAGTAAATGCCTAGTCTACTTGGTGCATTGAGCCTGTTCAGTAAAAGCCTCAGTATGGGCAACGTTATATCACTGCATCATGATGATTATCATTATGCTACAACGTGTCATCTGTGCCTCCAGTAAATTACATATTGTTTTATAGCTAAATGGTCAACAGTCATAAAGAATCATCAATGTATCCTGGGCAAAGTAGAAAGTGGTCATACCACCTTGAGATTGTTCAATCATGTCTGACCTTGGAAGCTAAACAAGGTTGGGCCTGTAAGTATTGGGACAAGAGACCACTGGGAATACCAGCTTCAAAAGTGGGGCAGCAGTTACTCTAGTCAAGTGCATACTATGTTACGCCCTAGGCCTTAAGTCCTTATGTTAATTATCCACTGTTTTGTCTATGTGTCCCGAATCTTCTTTCCTTCCCCACAACCATGGCTTTTGGATCCCTTCTACACTATTGGAGGACTGATTTCCAGCCTTGGACAATCAAGGGGCCACCTTCAGCCACTCCCCTGTACTTAAGAAGATTGGGGACACCTGCTTGGGCTGCCAGTATGCCAATTCGCTTGTGTGTATGTCTCTTCTGTTCTAGTCATTACTGGGGGTAGAGACTATTTGATAATGAGACACTTTGATAGTCGATACTGACTTTGTTGTTTGTGAGATTTTGTTTAGTCACACTAAATTTGTGTTTTATAGTTAACATTACCTTTGTTTTTTTGTTTACCCCCTGCACGGTACCCTCTGTTTTGTTTAGTTTACCCCTACCTTCATGTTAATTATATCGTTTCTTTACCATTTTTCCATCTTGGTTGTTTTTTTTTGTTTTGTTGTTTTTTTTGTTACTTCCCCATCCCCAAACGAGCTGGGTTGTAACAACTGGGGGCTCATCCGGGATCGTAATACCCTATCCCACCCTTTTAAACAAGGAGCAATAATGTAATAGGTTTGTATTGGGTAAGTTATTCTTAATTGGCTTGTTTTTTTTCAAGATTCGGTGGTAGTATGTCACCTGTAGCTGATTTTTGAGGGGATTTTGTGTGTTTGATAAAATTCTGTGGCTCTTTTTTGAGAGAACAGCAGATGGGATGGTGAACGGTCTGATCAACAACCACCGCAACAATCTAGCTCGTTTTGGGACGGGGAAGTTTAAAAAAAAAAAAACAAGATGGAAAAATGGTTAAGAACAGAACAGTGGACAATTAACAAAGAGACTTAAGGCCTAGGGCCGTAACAACTATCATTGTGCTTTTAGGCAAGACACTTTACCCATACTGTGCAGGATAAATGTGGTGAGTGGTGGTTGGAGAGGCTGATGATGCAGACTTGCTTTGGCCTTGATTCCATTCACTACACTAGAAGCTTGCATGAGTGGAGTGGCTGAATAAAGCATTGTAAAGTGTCTTTGAGTGTATGAAAAGCACAATATAAATCCATTGTATTATTATTATAGAGTCAGCTTTACCTGCATCTAATGATTTCAACATCCAAAGAAAACCGTGGCATGAGTTATGTGTAAAACTGTAAAAGAAGACACTGATCCATTCTCTCCTTCACTTTCTCTATCATGTGTGTAGACTCTTTCATCAGATGCTGTACAGGTAAATATTCATTTTTATTCACTGGGGGGGGGGGGGGGGGCGTTTAACTACAAAATATTACAATGAACATGATACAAAAGCATGATACTTGACTCCTATCCAATAAACAGAGGGATTTTTTGTTCTCTCACTGGCAAAGAAGGGGCTGGTTATAACAAAGCTACAAAACAGCAACACTCATTCATTTATGTTTTAATAATGAATGTTTTTCTTTACAATATGCATAGTACATGTTGTTCACAGAGCGCCCGTAGTTGAATCACAGGAAAGGTGAAGGGGTTGCAGCCAGAAGTTTTAGTGTGAATAAATGGAGAGGAGACAAATTGCAGGTCAAGGCTCTTTCCCTGGATGGGTAGTTCCAGACTGAGCAGGTGCTTTTCAAGTATGGCTCTTTTTCAGAACTCTGCAAACACCTTTGACTCTTTGTTCATTACCAAAAAGACATATGTACATACACAAACAACTAGCAAACAAATGTGGTGCAATCAAAGAGAGTCCACATATGAACTGGATTTAATAAAAACAAAATCCTTACTGTCACACTAATGTCACATAACTGAATCTACACAAATACTGTATCTGCATTCCAGTGTGCTACTAAATCAGCAGGTTTAAAGTAGTGGTTTTAGTGACACAGGTTTATCAATAACTGAACCCTTAATGTTTTTTTTTTTTTTATTTTTTTTTGTTTGTATGAGGAGCCCTAAGAGTGTTGAAGGTCACTTTATGAAATCAGTGAAACCAATTACCAGTGTGCACAGCCCCACAAGCATCTTCTATTACAATAGAGCTCTAGCAATAACTTGATATACAGTCCATCCCTGATGGAGGCCACAGAGCAATAATAACAAAGGTAACAGTGGGGTTTGGGGCAGGTTATTATTAGTTGCTGTAGGAAAACACAATGTGATGATGCTAGGCACTCCAAGACATAATGTATGAATTATGTTGGCTCTACCAAATTAATTCTGAGCAGCTGATCTCAGTGGACTCAACCTGTTGAACACTGACTGAAAGGTGGCACATCATTTGTAAGAAACTGGGAAAATAGTGCAATGGATTAATAGCTGTTGTTTCAAAGTTGTACATCTTTGTTGCCATCTAGTGGACATCTATGAACTGCCTTTGTAATGTTGGGTACAGTGTACGCTTTGAAGAGCTAAGGTTGTTTTAACTGTGCTCTATAATTGAACGTGGCTTCACATCTATTTGCACGTGGGACAGTAAACTGGATCATTGATCACATATGCTTTTTATTAATATTAAATATGTACAAAATGCACAGCTGCAACAAAATTAAATTCATTATTAGTGTCGTCAATATAAATTGTGAAATCCAACAAAAATCCATGCTGTCTTTAGTTAATAAGTCTGATTGAAATAGCATGCACACAAAGCTTTAGATTTCAAGTAAAAACTGGGAGAATACTTTTTTCACTTAAATCACTCTAGCTGCAATAATTCTCCTCTTGCATCATGAAAACATTAAGGTCCATAAGGTCTCTTGGTGCTCAGCATCAACAGAACTGAAACAAATCAACACAGACAATGTAAGCACATATGCACACAGAAGTACATTAACTTCATGTGGAGAGAATACTACCTTCCAGCGGTTTCCACACTCGTTACATAAGACAAATGTGGTCATGGGCTCATCAGCACTACGTGTCTGCACCTGAACACAGACATCTTGTTTACACAAAAATACTAATTCTAAGATCCAGTTAGTTACCACAACAACTACTGCTGCTGTACTGGGGTTATAAAAACATCAGATACCAATCGATAATGAAGGATTCAAAACTAGAAAATGCCATAAATAGTACAGAATTGAAGCTTTTAGTGTTTTTGTAGTTAGTGTAGTAGTCTTAATCTTTATGAAAACTAAAAAGTAATGACACCAATGGTTACATTGTGCCCTGAGTTCACATGCCTACATGAAATCATATCATTACAAACATTTTATACAACATGGAATTTAGGATTAAATTGTCAAGTGCTATGTCAACAACTGTAATTTTATGTCATTCTGAAACCTATGGATACCATCCTCTATCTAGTATTAACATTACCACAGAAATCTTCTACTCATTGCAGATACCTGGTTGTAGGTGCAGTTCTTCTTTTTGCACTTGCCACACTGCAGAAGGTCCGTCGAGGTGCCGCCTGTTTTGGCCATCTGGTGCTCCCGGATCGCCTCTTGGGTCAGGACATTCCTCAGCTGTTTCAACTCATCACTGGCCATTTCCTTTAAAACAAACAAAACAGTTTAGATTAAAAGCATACACAAAGAGTACCGGTAATGCTGATCTGAATGTTGCATTATGTACCTCTGCAGTCATGGAGGCAATCCGACTTAAATCAATGTTTCCCGCCAGGACATTTTTGCGAAGTCCTGGGTTTTTAGGGTCCTTCAAATTGCTGATTCGACTCCGCACCCTGTTTTTATATTTCATATCAGTGGCCTTTATCTCCTGGTAAATATGTGCAAACCCAGTCAAGGAGGAGTAAGAATACACACTACTCATCGTGACCATACATACACCAGATGTTTATAACAGTCATTAAAAGGATATGATCTTCAATCTCTACCGCCATGCTGTCACAGTTGACGCCAAATTCCTTGTAGTCATCTATAAATAAACAAAAACAAAAAATATTGTAGCAATAAAATGTAAACTAATATTAAGTAACTTCAAATCATGTTTAATATTCAGAATTCAATACATTTTTACATGTATGTTTAGAGCTTTCTTTTCATGGGTTGCAGTTTCATGTTTATAGGTGATATTTTGAGGACCTTTGCCAATTCAAAAGATATAATATTTCGTTTTGAATTGTTGCAATGGCAACGTTATTAGATTATCATTACTCTGAAACCCATGGATACTGCAATTGTGTCATTTTAATTGTAAAGTTATGTGTTGGTCGTACTATCTGTGCGCAGGGCAGCCGCGATCATCTCAATGCACTTGTCTCTGACCGAGTCCCCAGTCGACAGGTGAGGGGACAGAGGACCGCCGGGTGTCCCAAAACCAGGGGACAGGGGGCTGGTGGGTGTCGTGGGGGTTTTAGGGATGTCACCTTTGCTTTTTCTGCTGAACACATTCAAATTTGAATATTGATCAATATCAATATTCAGTATTAATATGTATTAATCAACATGCTGCAAAAATAACCGATTGAAAATGAGCATGGAACCTTACACTGCAATCTTTCAAACAAAGTTTAAGGTGATATTTATGTTCTTATCACATTTGGACTGAAATCTTGACAAATGCATACAAAAATATTTTAATATATTTCTGTTAAATGATAAAGGTAGATTGTCATTTTTGTGACTAAAACAATACTTTAAGTTAGGTAAGTTTTTCCCAGAAAAAAAAGTATATATATATATATATATATATATATATATATATATATATATATATATATATATATATATATACACACACACACACACACACACTTATATTTAGGGGAAGGGGGAGAGATAGAGAGAAAGAGATATTTACCTGTCATTACTGTCAGTGGAGGGCTTCCTGTGTGGGGGTCCAGACTGAGTAAAAGTTTTAGATCCATGTGACTCTCTCCTAATAAAGAGGCAGTGATATTTACAACATTATAGACCTACATAAAAAGATAATAGCAAAAGTGGTTTTCAAAATAATCACCTTTCACTAGTGAGTTTCTTTGGCGGTGGGCTGCTCCTCTTTGAATCTGTCGACCCTCGCCTTTTACACATAACTCATTTAATTTATGTTTGTTAAAAAAAAAAATAAACATTTATTGTTAATTCATTACTGTTGTACCTGTCAGACTTAGAATCACTGGATGGGCGCTTTTGGGGATGACCTGGTTTCGAATCGCTTGAGTCTCTCCTAAACAATTAAGGAACAGTTATGTTAAACTTTAAATGCACCTTTCACAGTAATCTATTATGCATCATTTTCCTATTTTGGCACACCCTTGTATCTCTTTCTTTACATCCTCACTGGGCTTTTTGAGAGAGTCATTTGAATCAACCCTGACAAAACAAAAAATGTGACCAGCTTTGAAACAACAAAGACCACCTCACCACTACAATGATATTTGTTGTAATCTACGTGCTACATTTCACCCGCATGCTTCACAACCTACGCACTCCACAAATGCCAACCTTTCTCTCTTGGCCTCCCCTGAGTGCTTTTTAGACGCTTTGCTGTCAGTTGACTCTTTCCTGAAAGGAAAAATTGTTGTTTGTAGCATTGTTCAAAGTGCAATGTGATTAACCAGAGGATTATGGTTTACGAATGAAACTGCTAAGGTGTTAAGGTCACATGCAATGCCTCTACTCTTAAAGCTTAAAGGTACACTATGTAACTTTTGTTTTGGTTTTGGCTCTATGGAAATTATAGTGCTCTGTCAGGAATGCGCCGCAATATGGTATTAATTGTATCTTATTGAATTTCAGGTGTTTTTACTATTAAAACATGTAAGTGGGGTTGCATCTCTACAGATTAATTTGGTCTGGTGGCATCACTTGCTTATCTCCATTGATATTATTGTTTAATGCCATACTATGGAACATTCATCAAGGCAAAGTAAGAACATCTTCATGGAAACAAGCAGAAGGCAAACCATCCACCAGAAAAGTTACATAGTGCACTTTTAAATTGTATAAAATGTCTTATCTGGACCTTTCTTTTTTAACCTCGACAGACATCTTCTTTTGTGGTGATCCCTTAGCCTCTGAAGACTCCTTTCTGCCATGGACAACAACACAATAATTTCACTTTTCTCATTCAACATTTTAGCACTGACAACAACCAGTAAGCCTGACCTCTCCTTCTTCCCATCCACAGAGGGGCGTTTAGAGGGAGGAGGGGGGTGCAGGTTCGGATCAGGAGGCTCTTTTCTGAAGGACACGAGCTGTTTGTGTTTATCATGATAATCTTTTGACACACTTTCACAGCACAGAGGTATGCAGGCTCCACTGACCTTGCAGGAGGAGGGTGAAGGTGGAGTGGGAGAGGAGCTATAGGTGCATTTGGGTCTGGAGGACAGTTCCTATTGTGACACATGTTAAAGTTACATACTGTATTAAAGAAATTATTTTCAAGCCCATACACAAGTTGACCTCTTAACTTCCAGTGAAGGCGGTTTGAGCACAGGGGACGTGGGTTTGGAAACTTCTGAATGTGTATGTTTACTGTCTTTACTGTCTTTCCTGCACAAACATAATATTTTAATTAATTTTCCAATTACCATGAAAGTTGAAGTTTTCTAGCCACAACTTAAAATCACAACATGCACAAATCTTCAAAAGTTAGAAAGTAAAATTGTCATTGCATCATATCTCGGGAGACTGCAAACTGATGCTGTACTAGTAAGAACAGCTAGCAGCGGTTTTGAAAAGTAAAATACTTCTCAAATTCATGAAGCATACCATTATTTTAGCCTTTCTTAAAGTTTAAAAAAGTTTTAAATTATCTTCAGCCTTAGGATGTGTCAAACATGAGCCCATTGGCAAAACATTGCACCACAGTTAGGTCAAGATGCAGGCTCTACTGACCTTGCAGGTGGTGGGTGAAGGTGGAGTGGGAGGGGGGCTATAGGTGCATTTGGGTCTGGAGGACAGTTCCTATTGTGACACATGTTAAAGTTACATACTGTATTAAAGAAATAATTTTCAAGCCCATACACAAGTTGACCTCTTAACTTCCAGTGAAGGCCGTTTGAGCACAGGGGACGTGGGTTTGGAAACTTCTGAATGTGTATGTTTACTGTCTTTACTGTCTTTCCTGCACAAACATAATATTTTAATTAATTTTCCAATTACCATGAAAGTTGAAGTTTTCTAGCCACAACTTAAAATCACAACATGCAACAATCTTCAAAAGTTAGAACGTAAAATTGTCATTGCATCATATCTCGGGAGACTGCAAACTGATGCTGTACTAGTAAGAACAGCTAGCAGCGGTTTTGAAAAGTAAAATACTTCTCAAATTCATGAAAAATACCATTATTTTAGCATTTCTTAAAGTTTCAGGCTTCAGGCTTAGGATGTGTCAAACATGCGCCCATTGGCAAAACATTGCACCACAGTTAGGTCAAGATGCAGGCTCTACTGACCTTGCAGGTGGTGGGTGAAGGTGGAGTGGGAGGGGGGCTATAGGAGCATTTGGGTCTGGAGGACAGTTCCTATTGTGACACATGTTAAAGTTACATACTGTATTAAAGAAACACTGTTAGAGCCCATTTTGGAGCTGACCTTTTAATTTCCAGTGAAGGCCGTTTGAGCACAGGGGACATGGATTTGGACACTTCTGAGTGTGAATGTGAATGTTTATGCGACTCTTTACTATCTTTCCTGCATAAACATAACATTTAAGATCATTCATTTTCTGATTATTATTGAAGTTAAAACATCCTGGATACAAGATAAAGTCACAACATGTGCCAATCTTAAAATGTGAGATAGAAAGGAAATATAGCCAACAGTGCATCATGCCATGGGAGACAGCAAACTAGTACTGCTCAAATCAGTGACACATACCATTATTTTGTTTTAAGGTGGAAAAAAAAAAAGACATTAAAATATCTTCAGGCTTAGGATGTGTCAAACATGCACCAAACAGTAAAATGTTGCACCCAGTGGTAAAGTCGAAGTGAGGTTGAGTGAATATTTAATGGGATTCAACAGTAATAAAATGTTCTGTACCCACACTGGTTATGCACATGCACACCAAAAATCTGATCATTATAGGATTTATTCAAATGTCATGTACACAGTTACATCTCATGTGAGTAATAGGATTTATTTTGTATTGTTCACACCTGTGCAGGAGAATTACACAAAAAAGGCAAACTAGTGTAGCAAAGACAAAAATGAAAGAGAAATTATGATTTAAAAATCCATGTTTTTGATGATCAGATTTTTATTCATCAGTATTTGTTTCTGGCCATGTAAATTAGTGAGTAAAACCAACATTATTGTAAAGTAGCACTTGCATGCTAACAGATCATCCATGCAGTGTGAGCCTGTTGCCCAGGCCGTTGACCTGTCTTTCTTGGCCTCCTGAGAGGGGCGTTTGATTTGTTTTGCAGGAAGTGGAGGTCGGGCCGGTCGAGGAGGGGACGGATAGCGAGACGGATACAAAATACTGCTGTCCAGAACGCTTTTTCTGTAATCAAATACAACAAATACATCCAAACATACTCTTTTGTTGTTGTTGTTGTTGCACGGCTGGCACAATTGTCTAACCTTTCGAAAAGTGGTTTGTGGCCTTCAGCCGCTCTTTCCCTGCGATGGGCGCACTCGTCTCGACTCTTTCTCATATCATCTAAAGAGCTGTGCTTCTTTGACACTTCATGATGTCTGTCCTGTTTCTCTTCCTCTTTTTTCATAACTCTGTGTTCTTCTAACCGCTTCTCTCTCTTTTCATCTGGACGCAGTTTTTCACCTTGGGACTCCAATGAATGTTTTGGTCTTTTGCCGTCTGTCTCCTGCTGACGGAGTTCTCTGTGTATTTTCACTTCTTCATGTTGCTTCTCTTGTTTGGTGGGAGTTGGGTGAGACTCGTTCAAAGGCAATGACATGGGCTTTTCACATGAGTGAATCTTTTTTGGTTTGTGCTCCTCAAGTTTGTCCTTCCTGGTCATGTCAGAAGGTTTTCGGTCTGTTTCTGAATCTTGATTTAAATCCAACCTTTTGGGACTAACACATGAAACTTCATGCATTTTTATCAGAACTGATAACAAATTAACAATTTTCCACTGGCTATTTGTAACTATGTTGCTGATCGAACCTGGACGTCTAACTTTAAATTTGACTTTAAGCAGAGTGAGAGAGAGTGAAAGTCGCAATATACATGCTAATTACATGACGATAAATGCAGTTGGCACAGATTGGTTGCCTCCCTTCTGAAAATCTACCCGCCTACATTCAATACATATAATTACTGAAGTGGAGTGAATGAACAATCCACAAAATTGTCTGGAATCTCTATTGGATGCATTATTATTAATGTTTTATTATTATTTGAGACCGGAACCTAAAAAGCACAGACAGTTTGCAAAGAAGTTGTTACTTGCAGTAGTCAAAATATTTCAAAAAGGCTTATTCAGTGTGAAAATATTCTGTGTAAATTTACTATTAGTATTTGGGGAATATAGTAATTGTTGGTATTCCAACTTTTACCTCTACTCTTTCTATCACATCTTTTACTAAAACTGCAGACTAAAATATCAAAAGTGCTGAAGTTGTATACAACATTTATTCACCCCTTTTTGCAAGTTGACTGATGCGGCTCCTGAGGCTCAGTGACTTTCTACATTGGACGGTATTTACCTGCTGTGGCTCTGACTGGGAGAGCTGAGCGGAGGAGACTCTGCCTTCTCTGACTGCAGACCGTTCTTGTGGTCAGATGATTTCCCATTGTTCCCGGATTCTGTGATTCAAATCAACAATCTGTTCATTTATAACAATTACAACATAGCCAACAGCTGCGTGAATATCATGCATCCATTACCCAGAAGTCTTTTCCAGTCTTTGATAAGGAATTTAGCCAGAGCAATAACTTCCTCATCTGTGCAGTGCTTCCTGATGCCATTCACGGACATGCCAATCCTGGTTTCCTATGTGTAAATGCATATGACACATATTTATTGAGTTTTTATTTTAACAGTATTCGTGGCACAGTGATTGGAGCTGTTCAGTTTGTTCATTACCTGGAGAAGTTTAAGAGTCATGTTGAAACTTTTGAGTTCCTTCAACAAGTCCAGGGCTCCGTCCTAAACACAATTACAACCAACATTGAAAAGGGCAAACACAACATCCCTTCAGACCAATCAAGTATTATATAAGTGTGCAGCTAGGGTTCATGTGTAATAAGATCTTACACGTACGGACACTTCACAGGACTATAACAAGACAGTTAAAACAAAAATAACTTTGTTTTCTTTTTATTCGATGGTAGTAGCATGTAAAAACAACAACATATAATGCATGAGTTTCCTTGCCTCTTTAAATGCAAGTAGCACATTAGTTTCTAGTCTACAACATTCTAGCGCCATGAAAGCGTCCACTTTGCACTTTCGCTCCAAACACAAACACAGCGCAGCCCTCGCGCTGCTTTTCTCTGTGTGCAGTGCGTGCGAGTGTCTGCTGTTTGAGTGCAACACAAACAAAACCAAGTCAAGTTTTGACTCGTCCACTAAATCTCTGCAAAGTTGCTATGGTTCTGATTCTATATAGCAAAGTAGAGCGCAGCACGAGTACGCACTCGTGTACCAGTACGAGTACACCACTGCGAACACCTGTTGCACATTTGTTACAGCTCTCCATTACACACTACAGACCTCACCACGCGCTGCACGCTGACATGAACTAAAAGCCTTTAAGACACATTAATTTTATCTGTAGCTGTATGAAGAGAAAATATAGGCTGTATGGGCCTTGAACCGACACGCGGTGGCACGACTGCGCGCCACCTGCGGGTGTCAACATAACGCACATTCTCACCGTGTTATTTCTAGACACCATCTTGTCCAGCTTTTTTGCAATCCGGATGATATCTTCCTCTCGCGTCATGGCTGCATTTACTCAACTTTAGTAGCAAACTGCCTCTAATATATAATTTATGTGGTAAAATAGAAAACGGTATACAAAAGTTGGCACCGACGGCAAATTGGACTTTACGCACACGACGCACTCCATTCGGAAGAGGCGTGTCTTCACTGTGCAGCCCCAGCTGACCACCCCAACACATGACAAACACTAAATATAGTGCAGTAGTAGGCAAATAACCGGGCAGCCTTGTGATAATAAGTCAAGCCTGCGGTTCAACAATGTTTATGCGTTACTTGTTTCACCAAATATTCAGAAGGAGTGCTACAAGTCACTACGCTGCTTTATGTTCGCAACTGTGTCATATGAAAGTTGGCTGGATCGTCTCTACTTTATCAAGGTCACTGTGTAATGATTAAACTCATCTGCTCCAGTTCACAACGATATTTACTCATAGCAGCTGACCCAATGGTGACCTGACCACGCTGCACCTTTAAGCGAAGTTTCAGACAAAATCTATGTGAGCAGGTCACTATAATCTGCAGCAATTCTTCCCCTGTTGTTGGTTCTTGTTTTCTATTTGTCAGTGTGCATTTGGTAATGTCTTGGTAATCCTATAGAGGGAGCTATAACATCAGCCAAGGCGCTGTGCGGCTTTGTACAGTGCATACTGTTGAATGAATGCTATTATTGCCTGTATGTTATTGTTCGTTTTTGTGTAATAAATGTTTTAATGAAAGGGTTATTCCTCTGTAGCAGTCAAGATGTCCAAACTGGTTTGGGGCCCGTTGACCATTTTTATTGGCCCCCAAACTTCCTTCTCAAATGCACAGATAATACGCAAATATTTAAATTATAGAAGTTGATTTAAAAAAAAAAAAAAAAATCTTGACTTCACAGTTATTATTTTTGTGCAAGGTGGGAAATAAGTAGCACTGATTAAATTAAGAAATATGTTACTAACACCAAATAATTTCTATGAAGATTAAAAAAATAATAATACATTTAAAAAAAAGCAAATGCAGATTTCAGTATTTTGCTAACTCTTCATATACCCCAGGCTTGTTTGGATGTGATCATATTAACATACACATTCCACCAGTGTGTGATGACCTGAACGCCATTAGTTGAATATTTATAGAAATGTATATAGAGGTCCTTGCTCAACAAATTGTCAAATGGTTATATTGGCATTATCTGTTGGCTTGCAACAGATGCACTGTGTATCTTTCCTGATTGTCTCCATGGAGATGTTATTGCTCTGCATGAATGTTCTACAGTATGGCATTAAACTTTATTATCTTACCAATGCAGGTATTTTATTACAAAATATTTTATTGCTATATTCTGGAACATTCCAGGAAAAGAAATGACATCTTCATGGAGACAAGCAGAAAAGTTACATAGTGTACCTTTAAATATCCATTACCCCCAGAATGGAGGAGATGGTGTTGTTTTTCACAAGGATTTGTTGAAAACTGTGCTAATGACAGCAGGTGAAAGTACACACTCAGATCTTGTCTTGAGTAAAGAGTCTTATCTCTTACAGCTCTTACACAACAGTCTGTGGAGTGTGGCAGCAGCAGAGAGCTGGCCAAGTGGAGAAGTGGGGCAGTGCACGGAGGAAGCCGGATAGAGGAAGAGCAGTGGGATCATCACCAACAAATCCACAGGCATCAAAAAACACACAAAGAAAGATGAAAACAGCTTATACCTAGAGTAACTCTCTCAGACAGCCCTGACTGAGAGTTCACTCTCAGATTCATGGACTGATAATTGAAAGATTTCGTATGAGGTAATACTGGGCATAATGTAAGTTAATGATTGTTCAGTTTATTCCTTTTGAACCATATATTTTCCCACTGTTTTTCCCATTATCAGGGTGTCATGTATGTAATCTTTCTTCATCATAATTTCCAGGTCTCAAAACTCAAACATTTGCTTTGGATCAACATAAAAAATGGACAAAGATACTTCAATCTTTTATAGTGCAGCTGTTATTTTTGTTTTATTTGGTTGGGACAGTGTGTGACAATAAAATAAAAATAAAACGGCACATCAGATGAATGCTTGTACAATACAAGTGTCTTGCCCAAGGACATAATGACAGTATGTATTAAATCTGAGCTGGATTTGAACTGCTGAACTTTTGGATAGTGGAGGAGCGCTCTAACCATATCACCCGACTGTACTACATATGTGCTGTAAACAGGTGTCAGATGACCAGAGCTGGTGCTCCAATGCTCTCCCTGTTACATAAGTGCATCTGTGCATTCTCATACATGGCACCAAACAGATAGTTTGTTGCTGAGTAGAAAGTCTATCATTAGCAGCCACTACCAAATCACATCAAGCCCCATCTTGTCTCATGACTCCAGCCAAACATTTAATTCACATTGAAGGGGATTTCAGAGCAGACAGAAGAAAGTGGTGGTCCCCTTTGAACGTCACTGAACAAAGAGTTAAACAGCTCTCCCAGTCTGCCCCATTCTTAGAGCACCTCGCCCAAAGCTGCTGCTGCTGCGAGCCCAAGACCAAAGACGCCAGGCCTGGGCAATTATGGCAATTTTTGGATGACATCAGACCAGAAAATGAATGATTTCATTTTGCTGTCAATTTTTTTCGGGATCTGGTGGAGGATGCAGAACCTGTAATAGAGCGTGTCAAAACAGAGTGGAAGAATTGTTTGCAGGTTTGCAGCTGCTGTGAGGTGACCCAGCCCGGTGCAGTTGGTTTGCCTCTTAATAATGACCACTGTTTGGTGTAGGCACTTGTAAAGCTAGTGCCGCAGACCACCCAAAGACTTTAAGAGCATCTCTGTTCCTTCAGCTGTCTCCCAGTCTCTATTTATCCCTGCACACCAAATCTACCATATCCATAACTAGTTTGGCAGTGCCACCTCTAGTCTGCATTTGACCAAAATAACCATGGTGCCAATGTTAGACTCAACCAAACCAAAATAACTAGGGTTGAATAACAAGCCCAACTAAATGTTACTATGCACTACGCGACAGATGTCTGAACTTACTTACCATGAACTTCAAATTCAAACAATTTTTTATCTGCAATGAAGAATGAACTTGAATAAACTGGATCGTTCCCATAGTTCTGCCTGTATGACTTTAGACTCAGAAATAGATGAATGGGAGTTAAAATATGTAGTATAACTTATCCATAACAGTCAATTACACTTTGGCACAGTGAACAGACACTGAGTCATTTGTATAAGAGTGTCTGCAAAAAGATCCTGTGGTTCTTCTTAAGGCTGCCATTTGATCCTGGCCCTCTTCATCTGAGCTTCTACTTCTACAGTAGTGTCTTCACAAACAAGTGTGCAACCTCTGCTGACCTGGGACAATTTTACAATTTTATTATAAAATCTGAAATCTATTAATTGGAGAGAGGTGAACTAATCAAAAAATAAGCTAAAACAGTGTATGTAATGGATTCTAACCAAACTCAGAACTAGAAAATAACTAGGTTTTGGCCCAGTAATAGCTGTAGTAATTGCAGTGTCATTTAATTTAAAGGTGCACTATAGGACTTTCCTGGAGGAGGGCATACCGCGTGGTTGTGTCCATGGAGATATTAGGCTATTGTTTTTTTCTGAAATATCCACAATCTGATCTAAAATGTATCTTAGTGGAGACCAGGCCACTTTACTGGGGAATATTCCAGGCTATGCAATAACCTCCACTGAAACAATCAGGATGTGAATCCTGTAATGGAAAAGTTGCATTATGCACTTTTATTTATTTGGGTTTCTTGTTTTCTTTTCAGCACAGTAATGATAAGATCCATGACTCTAGGATCTATAATAAAGAGTCTACCCACACACTGGCAAATCAGACTAGGCAATAATTGTCAAAGGGAGTTTACAAATTGTGTTAGTGTGTAAATCCCTGCTTACTCCCGTTTCCTTTTCAATTAGCCACTGATCCAATTAGAGGAGCACAGAAACACATCGCCTCGTCACTGTAACGTCTGACGCTGCAATGCTTTCTGCTGATATTTTTACACAGCAAAGAGGGAACATAAGTGATTTAGACAAGCAGGGATTGGGTCAAATACTAAGTGACCCTTCAAAGCCCATTTACAAACTAAGCCATGAATATTACATGTTTATTGCAATGGTATCAGTGTTTTATGTTTATTGCTGTTTTGTTTGTCCTAAGTTTGTATGATTCCTACATTCTTATGTGTTGAATTATGAATATATGCATGTTGTGAATTGAATTTCAAAGCACATGGGGTACTACTACTGCTACTACTACTACTACTGTATAGTTTATATCCTAGCCTATACATGTTATGACTAAAATAATTTGTCAAGTGCAAGAATATGTTTGTTTTTTTTAACCTATGCATACGTTATATTTTATTCACCTTATTCCAGAAAAGCAAATACGTTCTATACGGACTACAAAGTTGTTTTAAAGACTCTCAGAGAATTGGTGCATTGCATTGTTGACTTGTTGGTCACATGGACATAGAATGTTTTACACAATTTTTCTTACACAATGAGTAATAAAGTAACTCAATTAAAAAGTATACATTCAAAATCTACTTGCACAAACGGTCCCACACATTTTGTAATGGTATCCGCTACATCTTTCTGTGATTTAGGACCACAAATAACACAAAAACATTCCAGTAAAACAGAAGAAAGTCTGTTTAAGAGTCTTGTAAAGAAACCCCTGGTGGCTTCAGATGACCTTAGAGTTGACCTTGAGCTTCAGTTAAAAGTGTGGGAGCATCTCCACTGACAACAATGTCACACATGTTTTAAGAGTTCGTATATATCTTAAGAGTTCACTAAGGAGATTTGGAGTCTTGGGTTTTGTTGATGGCCCATAGATGTAATTGTGTGTAGATGTTTTTCTGATTGTGAATGATGTCATAGGAAATTACAAAATCCCAAAGCGAAAAGGCTCTTACAATATACAAGATGTTTCAATTCATCTGTTCAACAACACTGCCAAAAATCTACAAGGACAAATGCATTGCAGTTAGGGAAACTTATGTACCACTAGTAGTCAGTTGTTCATTGTAAAATCTTGTAAAATAAACAGTCAAGATAGTAGGCCAAAAGTAGCCTACTATATATCTATGTTCAAATCTTAAATATGTATACTTAGATCCAAAAATCATCTGACTGTTAAGTATTTTTTATATAATTTACCATGAAATAAAAACACAAACCAGACAGAAAAGGCAAATAACCAATGTCTATGCATAATCCCATTAAAACCATTTATATCTAGAATATAATTTTCAATTTAAACAACAAAACAAATGTAAAGTATAGATTGTCCTTTTGCTGAGCGTAAATAGAATTGGCAGACCACAGTGTATGCATGCCCTGATGGCCCAGTAGTAAGCAGGTTGTTGTTACATCATTTGTGCTACTGCCGAAAGGTTACAATATCGGCTTGGACAGTGAGCCTCAGGTCGGCAGCTTTTATGAATGAGAGTCACAAACTAAAAAGCTCACTTGAAATTATTGTAAAAATGTGATTATTAGTGATTATATATGTTTTAATTGTTATTGTTATTGCTAGTTTAGACTACAGTTACAAAGCAGTAGAGTTATAATGACACTTGATCATAGAACACAGTATTTTTAGACAAAATAGAATGTTTTTACATTTTAAAACAACAAACATTACTACAATACTATACATTACAAACAATATATATATATATATATATATATATATATATATATATATATATATATATATATATATATATATATATATATATATATATATATAAATATCTCCTCCTCACCTCCGCGGGTGGTCTTTATCCCCTCTTTTTCCACGCTCGGGACCTCTACCAGAGGCCTGGGAGCTTGAGGGTTCTGCGCAGTATCTTTGCTGTTCCTAGTACTGCACTTTTCTGGACTGAGATGTCTGATGTTTTTCCTGGGATCTGCTGTAGCCACTCCTCCAGTTTGGGGGTCACTGCCCCTAGTGCTCCGATGACCACGGGCACCACTGAGGCCTTCACCTTCCAGGCTTTCTCCAGCTCTTCTTTGAGCCCCTGGTATTTCTCTAGTTTCTCATGCTCCTTTTTTTGATGTTCCCATCGCTTGGTACTGCGATGTCCACCACAACGGCTTTGCTCTGTTGTTTATCCACCACCACTATGTCCGGTTGGTTCGCCATCACCATTCTGTCAGTCTGTATCTGGAAGTCCCACAGGATCTTGGCTCGATCATTCTCCACTACCTTTGGAGGTATTTCCCACCTTGACCTTGGGGTTTCCAGTCCGTACTCTGCACAGATGTTTCTGTACACTATGCCCCGCCACTTGGTTATGCCGCTCCATGTATGCTTTCCCTGCCAGCATCTTACACCCTGCAGTTATGTGCTGGATTGTCTCAGGGGCCTCTTTGCACAGCCTACACCGTGGGTCTTGTCTGGTGTGGTAGATCTGGGCCTCTATTGCTCTTGTGCTCAAGGCCTGCTCCTGTGCAGCCAGGATGAGTGCCTCTGTGCTGTCCTTCAGTCCAGCTTTCTCAAGCCATTGATAGGATTTCTTGATATCAGCCACTTCAGTTATGTTCCGGTGGTACATCCCATGCAGGGGCTTGTCCTTCCATGATGGTTCCTCCAGCTCCTCTTCCTCTGCACTCCACTGTCTGAGACATTCGCTGAGCACGTCATCTGTTGGGGCCTTGTCCTGGATGTACTTGTGGATCTTGGATGTTTCATCCTGGACTGTGGCTCTCACACTCACTAGTCCTCGGCCTCCTTCCTTACGGCTCGCGTACAATCTCAGGGTGCTGGATTTGGGGTGGAACCCGCCATGCATGGTCAGGAGCTTTCGTGTCTTAACATCTGTGGTCTGTATCTCCTCCTTTGGCCAGCTTATGATTCCTGCTGGGTATCTGATTACTGGCAGGGCGTAGCTGTTTATTGCCTGGGTCTTATTCTTGCCATTGAGCTGACTCCTTAGGACTTGCCTTACTCGTCTGAGGTATTTGGCCGTGGCTGCTTTCCTTGTTTCCTCTTCAAGGTTGCCATTTGCTTGTGGGATACCAAGGTACTTGTAACTGTCCTCAATGTCTGCTATTGTCCCTTCTGGGAGTGAGACCCCTTCTGTGTGGACTACCTTCCTCTCTCTTTGTCACCATCCGGCTACACTTCTCTAGCCCGAATGACATTCCAATGTCTGTGCTGTAGATCCTAGTGGTGTGGATCAGTGAGTCGATGTCTCGCTCATTCTTAGCATACAGCTTGATGTCATCCATGTACAGGAGGTGACTGACGGTGGCCCCATTCCTGAGTCGGTATCCATAGCCAGTGTTGCTGATGATTTGGCTGAGGGGGTTCAGACCTATGCAGAACAGTAGTGGGGACAGTGCATCTCCTTGGTATATGCCACATTTGATGGTCACTTGTGCAAGTGGCTTGCCATTGGCCTCAAGGGTGGTTTTCCACAACCTCATCGAGTTTGCAATGAAGGCTCTTAGAGTCCTGTTGATGTTGTACAGCTCCAGGCATTCAGTGATCCATGTGTGTGGCATAGAGTCGTAGGCTTTCTTGTAATCAATCCAGGCAGTGCACAGGTTGGTCTTACGGGTTCTGCAGTCTCGGGAGACTGTTCGGTCTACCAGGAGCTGGTGTTTGGCTCCCCTGGTATCTTTGCCGATGCCCTTCTGTGCTGTGCTCATGTATTGGTCCATGTGCCCACTTATCTTAGCCGCGATGATGCCTGACATGAGCTTCCATGTTGTGGAGAGACAGGTTATTGGGCGATAGTTGGATGGGACTGTACCCTTTGAGGGATCCTTCTGGATCAGGATCATGCGCCCCTCGGTCAGCCATTCAGGGTGAGTCCCATCCATTAGCAGCTGGTTCATTTGTGCTGCCAGGCGCTCATGGAGAGCAGTGAGCTTCTTCAGCCAGTAAGCGTGGATCATGTCAGGGCCTGGTGCGGTCCAGTTCTTCATACCTGAGACTCTTTCCTGGATGTCTGCCACTGTGATGGTGACTGGATTCTGTTCTGTCTTCTCAGGGAGGTTGCTGTGGTCTTCTCTGAGAGCCACCAGCCATTGTGCATCGCTGTTATGTGATGCCTCCTTCTCCCATATACCTTTCCAGTACTGTTCGGTTTCCAGCCTTGGTGGGTCTGCTCTGGTGTTATTACCCTGCCACTGAGCGTACACTTTCGCCGGTTGTGTTGCGAACAGACGGTTTATTCGTCTGGATTCATTATCTCGTGTGTACCTCTTTAGGCGGCTGGCCAAGGCTTGGAGCCTTTGTTTGGCAGTTTCCAGTGCTTCAGGTATGGGCATCTGGCTGTACCTCCTGGGTACTTGTTTTTTCATTGCACCTCTCTGGCCTCTGACAGTTGGCTCACTTCTCTCCGCACTGCCTTTGATTTTAGCCTCTAACCGTCGTTTCCATGGTGGGTATTGTTTCTCATGGCTCCCATGGTTGCTCTTATATCCAAGCATCTCTAGGATCACTGCTGCTGAAGTGTATATCAGCTCATTGGTTTCTGTGATGGTTGAGGTAGGGACTGTATGTGTGTGAGACCTCAACCATATATATATATATATATATATATATATATATATATATATATATATATATATATATATATATATATATATATATATATTATATTATATATATATATAATATATATATATATATATATATATATATATTTTTTTTTTTTTTTTTTTTTTTTAAGCATATGGGCAGAATATGGGCCTTTGTCTATGTAAAGCAATACACACAAGAATATATAACAAATTAGAACCATAAGCTGCTTCCATTGCCTCTTTTATTGTCTCTTAATAAAACCAAAAATTATTTTTGGTAGACATATTAAAACCAGAAAGGCTGACTACTGTGAAACTTAAGATCTACAAATCAAACCATGGAGCTATTCACATGTTCTTATCAGTGGAAAAAGATATCTAAATCTAACACTATTTTGGGATAACACCAGCGGTCATGGCCAAACTACACACATGGATAACCAAAGTCAACACAAACGACTCGAGTTCGGCTTTAGGGTTTTAGATGTGAAATAAAATCTGACTGAAATAGAATCTAGCTTTATGTGTGATCAACTTTGGAAGAAGACACATGTGGAACAGACAATTTGAAAATGATAAATGGCGTCACATTCATCTTTTAAAACCTGCAATAAATTTCCAATGTTTACACTCCAGGGTCAAGACAAGCCAAGGCAGTTTAGTTTTATGTCAGTGGATATTTTAAAAAATAATCTCTTTATAATAAGTGCACTTAAAAGCCTTTATGAAGCACGAACAAAGACTTGATTTGTAATAAACAAATAGTTTATTAAGAATGATTCAGGCTCAACAACTACTTAATTACCACGCTAACTCTAACTTGTAACCCCTCAATTAATAAGTTAAACCTGAAACATTCTTTGTTTGTTTTTGTCTTGTTTGTTTGTTGTGAATTAAGTCCTTGTTCATGCTTTAGCTTTAGTATTATAAAGTGGTAAAGCAAAAACCACTATAAACAACACAACTATAGTGTATAACATCACACTGTTATAAACACAAACATGATTTATTATATTTTTTGGGATTTCACTGAGAGGAGCCAGTTACTGAGCCAGTGCTCGTGGTTAGCGTCTGGGAGGGGGCAACTGTGGTCTAAAATTAAGATTTTCGGGAAATTCAAAATGTGGAACAATGACTTTCAGTGAGTCTCAAGTCAACAAACCTAAACCGAACTCTGGCCTCATCCACAAGCATGACTCACAGGGAATACTCCTGGGACCTCCTCTGTGTACTGATGCTGGGATCCCAACCAGAGCTTCCCTCTCCACTTCCTGTCCCACAAAGGAATGTATCTCCATATGACCATGTGACAGAGAGAGAGGGCATATACCTTCTCAAGAAGACATGGCAAAATATAACTACATTTTCAAAAGAAAAAGTTTATTCAAATTCAACTAAAAATCACAACAGCAATCGAGTTTCCCAAAATGTTGATTTGACAGAAAGTAGTTTGATTTTTAGATGTAACTTACTGCACATAACAGTCGATAATGTGCAGGTTTTAGATACTACTTTTGATTTTGTATCACATCCATAGCTTGACAAATTTCCCATGGCAATTAACAATTTAAAAACAAAATGTTCTGTCTTTTGAATGAGTGAAAAGTGTTGCCTGTACAGGAAGCTAAAAACCCATAGACCTCTACATTCACGAGCGTACTGTCGACTTTCTATAGCCTGTATCACAGCTCATAAAACAATTGTTATTGCGTCAAGTAAGTTTCCTATGACCTTTAACTTTTCAGTTATGTGTTTTAAGTAATGTTTGTTATTGTTGATTTTGTATTGATACTTTGCAGTGACATCACGCTGGGGGTGTTCCACATGTATGTCTATGGCAAAATGATCAGCAGGGACCATGGTGATACAATGCACACATTAGCAAACACAGTCTGATAAGTTTTCAGACCTAAAAACTCAAAACGTAAAAAAAAATCAAAATGGATTTGAACAACAACTTTTTCCGGAGCCTGTGAGCAATACAAATGTCAATGGTCCCACTTAAGCGTTTTATTTTCAACAAAAAGGTGACTGTGACTAACTGAAAAACAGTTTGCTAATGCTAGCTAGCTTGTGACTGTAATTTTATGTGTGAGAGGCTTGTTTAACTGCACAACTCCGCTCACCTATTGTCATTCCTCCTAAACCGGCTCTTTCTGGTTAGATTGTGTTAAATGAAAGCTCAGGTTAAAGTCTAACAGAGCTTCAGGCAGAGTAGTACCTACAGTTAGCATCACACCCCAGGGAATGTTGATGACATCAGCTGCAAAATATCAATTACTGTTTAAAAAGCTATGGATTTTGGTGCTTGTATAAAACATGGCATTGTTCCTACATACCATACGGTAAAGCACTAACTTGGCAGAGATATCTTCTGGACAGGGACAGGGCAATGGATCAGGGCACCTCTCTGCCGTTAAACTCGACACACTGTGGCCATTGAGTTGGCCTGGTGCTGTGGATAAAGTTAGGATTGTTTGTCATGGCGCTGTAATGCCAGGAATGCTCCTCTGCACCGCTGCCTCTGCTGCCTCTGCTGCCTCTGCTGCCTCTGCGACTGTCTCCGACCGCGCTGTGGACCTGCTGCGGTGAGACCCCCCCACACTCACACTCATGGAGATTTGAAGTTAACAGATACTAACAGATAGTATTTCTCTCGCGGACTATTTTAGGAGCTCATGTCCACCCAGATACTGCCCACCTGAGGAAGCCCACCCCCATACTCCTCTTGAAGCCAATAGGACTTCCCTTTTACTCTTATGAAACACAAAAAATTACCTTGTTTTACAGCACTATCTCAAATTGCTAAATAAAAACACATCATAAACGGTAACAGTATCAACATTATCAGCCATTCAAGTAAATATCAAAGTGTGAAACTGTCCGTATTTTCTTCAGGTACATTTCATTTCAAATAATTGTAAGTAAATAATCAAATGTCTAAATATATGCCTATTGCTTAGTGATAAAGTTAACCACTTTCCTATTTCTCGTGCTTGTATTTCACACGTGACTTAGGTTCATCCAAAGACCTCTAGTCTATAGCTTTATGCCTGTATATGTTTGCCAATCAGTTAATCAAAATTTTATTTATAAAGCACATGACTGTAAATATGCTGATTTCTATATATGAATGAGGGAGAGGACAAATAGGACCAACAAAGGGTATTCAAACAATATCTAGCGTGCAGAATGTGACCTGTCTATAGAAGCTGCAACAACAGCTACTATAGAGAGTAAACTTTACATTTCTGCTGTGTTCCCAAGAAGAGGAGACAGTAATTGTCAGCCGGCTCCTCTCACCTCAGGGACATGTGTTTCCTGTTTGCACCATGACGATGATGTCAGCTCCTCAGAGTCATATGCTCCTAAAGACAGTTTAATTTAAAACATGTACATCTGACCAGGTCATCCTGCTCTGCACTGGCCCCAGTGACACAAGCCCACACATATGTATGCATCATAGAAGTACAATGTGTCAGGCAGCTGGAGGTAAGATTGCTTAATCAGTTGTTTTTAAGATAAGCTTAATGTTGACACTTTACTTTGGGATTATGTTATATTGTTTGTTTTAAGCAACACTCACAGTGTGGAAGAAATAACTTTTCTGCCACATCAAGCTCCAGTGGGGCCACTACAACAAATTAACAATTTATGTGAGGAAGTTTTCACATTTTTAATGTTTTTTTTTATCAAAACATTTTTCTTCTTTTGTTACTTTTGCCTGCCAAATGTACTAACATACATATCAAGCTATTTGGATGGCAGGAGACAGAAATTATATCCAACTGATATTCAGAAAATCAAACTTGCATCAACAATCTAGGGCTGCAGGTCTTTAGTCATCTGTTTGATTAAGTGGTTGATGTAATGTTTTATATGGGACAACAAAAGAAAGGTGAAGATGTGGAGTGAGTCAGGTGAAGATCTGGGAGTGAATCTGGGAGTTGGGAGTTTAATACGCCTTTTTGCATAGGACTTCAGTTTCCTAGTTTCCCGTTTTTGCATAGTCTTAGATTCATCATAATAATACCTGATCATACTTTTGAGCTATTAATGGTAATGGTTACTGCTACTGGCCTGTAACTTTTCTTTTTTTTTTTGCCTGTACTAGTAGCCATGCTCTCATACTGCAAACACACAAATAGTCTTTCATGGCTTGGTAAAAAGCCCTGACCCATGCTCCACACCTTTGCCACTGAGCTGTTTCTACAATGGGGCTGATCCTGGTATATTTTTGTTCCTGACTCAGACGACATGACATAGTATCAGTGCGGGGTTTCCACTGCAAACATGGGTGGGAGAACAGGCAAGCCTTTGTGAACAGCTTTAGTATCAGAGAAGAAAGAGTGGTCATTGTACCTTAAGCAAAAGACTCCTTATGGTTCATGTCCTTAGATTGTAATGGATCCCAGCAAACGTTTTACCAAATCACACTGTTTATGAATTTCAGTAGGTCCTATCCAGAAGTTTGTCATCACTTTATACAGCTGTCTAGACCAGTGCTTCCCAATCAGGGGTACTTGAGCACTTACCCCAGGATACTTTGAATGTTCTCAGGTTTAAAATGTGAATTGTATTTGAATATAAAGTGTACTTTCCAGTCATTTCGATCAGTATCATTAAAAACAAGAAAATATAAGTAATAATAACTGACAATAAACTATTAAACACATGTATTTGTTCCAGAGTTAAGAGATGCTTGAGCCAAAAAAACCCACTGGTCTAGACATCAACCACACTCCCATCTCAACAAGAAATTTAAATATCGTAACATCATAGGAAGAAAATGACCACAATACCAAGGCTGTCATTTTGTTGTTTTTTAATGTCACAAAATTGAATGCTTCTGTTTTTGGAAAAGCGAGACAGTAATCTACAAAACATAGCCGATGTTTGAGAACTTGTCCGGCTTCATTTTAGGCACTTGGAAACTTGACAACACTTCCTTTGAGAACAACAAATACATCTTTGGTCCAGTAAGTAATCAAAAAGCCAGTGTGAAAACAAAACCAGCTACGTCATCATTACTTCAAAAATGTACTTCTGTTAGAAAGTTTCATAAAGACGTTAATACTTAAATAGAATGCAATCGCTACATCTCAGAAATGACCAGCAATCTTACAGATGTTTTGCAAGAATACACACCAATCAGGCATAACATTAAGACCCTCTGCCCAAAATGCAGTCCCATATAAAACAATCATATTTATTGATTTATTTATTTCTGAATCATCCTAAACTTTTTTATTTCTTCATTTAAGCTGCAGTAGTTACAGTGGTCATAACAACTATTGTTAATTGGACTAGATCACACATTGCATTGCCCGTTTTAGACACATCTAGCCTGCACACATTGCACATTCATCAAACTTTCTTAATCCTTCTGTTTCCCCCTACTTTAAAACTTGAATAAGAAGTTCACATAATGCTAATGCCCTTATACTGAATGCATCTAGAGGTGAGCAATAATATATCAGTATACATACATATATACATATATACATATACATATACATATACACATATATATATATATATATATATATATATATATATATATATATATATATATATCTATATATATATATATATATATATATATATATCAGTTTATGAAGTGGTATTCTGCATGTTTATAGGCAATTTTACAGTCCTTTCACAATTGTCTGATACTTGAATCTCTACTGAAACATGTGTTAGCCAAAATATATCTCTGATTATTGATATAATAGTAGACATTTTTGTCAATACTGCCCACCTCTAAATGTATACCATCTTTCCAAATAAGTCATGATCTTATGCCCGATTGGTGTAGGATGGCTCAATCAAATGCACAGCAGTACAATATTGTTTAATCGAGTCACATTTGGGCAACTTTTTTTTTTGATAGTCCATTTGTTTGATACAGTCTCTTCAGCTACAGGGCAGCCATGTCTGGTAAGAGTTAGTGCACGTGGACACCTGTGGCGAGTGTACGTGTGCAATGTAATAGTTACTGAAGTTGATGTCCTGTACATATGGTGCTGGCTGGTAGTAACACGTGACATTGGTGACCGTTGGTATGGCATTTTGCTCGGCTAGTACCCGCAGTGCTAACATAGAGATGAGGCTGAGGGTCTGACGCCTTTCATGGCCCATCAGACAAACTGTGCTCTCATTCACGACCTGGTGCAGTGTCATCAGACATTCGTAACGCTTGTGCTCCATTCCCGCAAAGTGATTCTGGAGATATGCTTCTAGTTTTCTCTGCTGTTCACCGATATCAGGAAAGTCAATGAAAAACCTGGAACACATGTAACGTTGCATTTGCTTCATGTCCGCTTCAGAGGAAGGTCTAAACCCCCGGACCAGCAGGTGGCAGTATTTCAACAAACCACCGCCACGGATTTCCTCTGGACTCCTCGTGGCTATGATACGTTGACACAAATGTTCCATGGCAGCCCCAAAATCTCCATACACACTCTCGCCTATAACTGTCGGATGGAAGCTCTCGGACATTGGTGTTTCCGAGCAACGGTCAAAAAAAAGCAGAGAATCTAGGCAAATCTGAAAAGAATCCACGCTAAACTCAAATTGACGTCGTAAGGAATCCACAAATTTAAGTTCCACGTTTTTGCCGGTGTTGTTAGACAGAGAGATGAGGCTCCAGCGATCTGTATCGTTGCAGACCTTGACCAGTTTTTGAACATAGGCTTCTTTGAGGGTGAGCGCTGATATCCGCTCTTTACAGACGCCAAGAGGTAAAAAGTCTAGTAGGCAGTCCAACACAACATCCTTCACGAGGCGAAATGCCTGGTCATCTTTGAGGGAAACACCGAAGATGAGGTCCAGGTCCTTGTATCCCAGTCCGGAGTCTTGGTGCAGGACATGGCTGGCAGCGGACCCATTCAACCTCACATCCTTCACACATATGCCCTTCTCCTGCAACCGCGCCCGCACCACCTGAGAACACAACATAGCCAGGTAAGACTTTCACATATACACATATTAATCAGTGCAACTAATAGCTTAAAGTGGAACCAAACACCTAAACTCCCCCTACAACCACAATCCAAACGAGCGGTTAAAGTGGCTTTGGAGGAGAGACATGTGATGTCACAGGTCTCCTAAAATGCAGTGGCACAGTTTAACCACAGTTGGCAGCACATACTCCATTTTGAAACTAAAATCCCACTTTAAAGAGTAACAAAATCTTCAAAATTAAAGTTAAAGTTATCCTCATACACTTAAATTCACAAGCCAAATATTTCTTCACAGAAAGGTTTGCATAATGGAGTTGTCATTGAATGTTACTTAAAATATATCAGCCCTGAAGTTAATGTAATCATGATATTTCTTGCCACTCTGATAGTAATGGGCTTAACAATAAAATGTCTGTGCCCGTCTAACCCAGTGACAGTAACTATGAGTAACTCACTGAGACGAGATTTAAGATAATCATTTTGACATTTGGTTAAACTCATTATGAATATAAAGAAAATCAATATTTTGTGAAGCTAGGTCAATAAAAAACTACTCAGAGATACACTGAAGAGAAGCCCAAGTCTTTGTAGGTTACTCTTATCTCTGATGAAATGTAATATTTCAGTGATTACGAGAGACTTCTGCAGACATGAGCCTTAATGAATGCTTCAGTCGGGGTCAGTGGGGTCAGCGACGGTGGTCTTCCTCTGTTCCACTGACCTGTGCATGTCTAAGCTATCTCACATCAGTGTGAGCTACTGCTGCTTGGACCAACAGTTACCAATATCTACAAGGTTTTAGTGTTTAAGCATGGACTTTGAGATCAATCCAAAGTTTATGTTGCTGTTATTTTATTTCAGATTTTATTAGTTAGGATGGCAATTTTGCACACTTTAGATGGTTGGTTGTTAGGGACATGTTCGTTTACTCAAATGCAGCATTTGGGATAATCTTTGTTTAATTTTTATAATCAACTAAAGTTTATCCTTTACAATTAAAAACTTACTGATGTTTATATAATTTATCATATGAGTCAAATAATGTGTTCCTTCTATTGGCAAAACTGCATAACATCATCTATCCTTCACAATTTGTTCTCTTGAATTGTTGTCTTTAAGTGTTGATACACATAATATTTTACTTTCAATGATTAACATAGTTGACTTACTGTAGCATACAGATGGTCGTACCTGTTGCACACATTAGCTGAACAAGCACACCTAAATCTCCTGCCTGGCCGTGGTCAGATTAGTGACCCTCTCTCCCATGGTGATCAGATAACCAGCCAGAGCTATTTATATATACTGGGTCAGGGAATTGACAAATAAGCAAGGGAGGGCATCAGAGTTAAAATTACTAATATCCCACTTATAGACTACTCATCATCATTGCATATAGTGGGGATGATTTCGTGCTGTTTTTAAGTGCCACTTCCACCACAGATATGTCTGAACAAGCACAATACAAAAAACGCGTCTCTTTTCTTAAGTCAAAAAGTACATGAGGTATAATTAGAGGTACAAAGTGATATAATGGTCACGTCTGTACACCAGCTTTGGGTTGTAATACAATTAAGGTTGTTAGACATTTACAGTTGAGTTGGGAGGTGTTCATATCATCATATCATGTCTTAACAGGAGTTTCACTACTTAGGGAATACATGGAAAAGACACAGCTCTGTTACTCAAACCAGCATTTAACTTTTTCCACAAATAAAAGCACGAGTTTGGGGCCTCACGTGTCAGCTTTGCTCAAACTCCATATCAAAACATATTACCTGACATACGGAAACTGTTCTATACATTCATTTGAAATTTCCATCATGGTTTTGGGATTCCTAGCCAAGTGTGTAAAGACAGACGGAGACATGGGAAGCAGGGAGAGTGAAATATGACCAAGCCAAAATGTATGAGTGGCTGGAAAAGTGGTGGGTATATATCTGCTGAATCCATTTGAAAAGTAAGCAGGGGGGGATGTAATGTCTTGAGAATGTGCACAGGGGAGACATGCATGCTCTAATGGAAACTGTGCATAGAATTGGAATGACTCCGCTCTGATACAGGTTTATAAAGGCATAAAGATAAGGATTAAATCATGTTTCAATTGCTCATAAAGACTACAATAAAGTACATGAAAAACTTAATGCCTGTCTAAGTTTGATTCAGTAGCTTCCAGGGTGGTCTTCTGTAGGCTTGCTATGGTATATAATTAACATATTCATATAAATAACAAAATGAGGATATCTCGACATATAGGCTGATATGTTACAATACAAAATAATAATAATAATAATAATACTAATAAGCTCATAGCAATACGCCTTGATCAGTACATCAAAGAGCTGTGATGGTTCAAAATGTTTATTTAAAAAGGTCTATACAAGTTAAAGCCGCATGAATGTGATCCAATGTGATGCTCCAATTACCTGAACTATCTGCCGGGGCTGCACGGACAGAGTGGGGAAGTTCCCTCGTCCATGAATGGGAATCGCTTCTCCCAGAATCGAGTCCAGACGCTGCACCTGATCCCACGAGAGCACGCAGAACCGCCGGCTGGGATCTAATGTCTCAGCGCAAGACATGTCAAACTCTCAAGATCACCCCAAACTAAACAGAAAGCAAAACAGTAAGAGCTCTTCCGCTTGGGGTTTAAAGTGTGGTAAATTCCTGGGCTGGTGGATATTCGGAGGAGAGAGCTGAGACTGGACTGGGATGAGACGTTCCTCTTGACGCAGCGCGAAGCTCAAATCCGGTCACTTTGCAAAGAAGTGGTTCATAAGGACCGGAGGGTTTAAAGACTTCCAGAGCGGCTCGCTGATTGGCTGCTGTGTTTGGTCATTGATTATGGACGCCCTGCCCGGAGGAACACCCCTCATGTGACGTCAGCTCAGGCAGCGCGAGACCAGCAGCAGCTCAAGCCTCACTGCACCGACAAGCATTTATCCACACAGGTGTGCAGCAACCTGATACTTCTACACAAAAGGCCTACATCATTGCATGCGACTGAACTGAATAGAATAGGCAAAGTTATGTAGACTAGCTTTATGTTGGGTTGTGAAATCTGAAACTGGTTTTAACAAAGGAATAGTATGAGTTTTTGTAGTGCTGTTATTGAATACACAATGTATACAGTCTATGCCTATAGGCCTAGTGGTACTGTACAGCAGTGTGCATTTCAGGTAAGCGGAGATGTGTGTGGGCCTGTCACAATAACCATTTTGAATTGCTATATTGCTTAAGAAAATATAGACGATGTGCCACTGACACAATAACCCTAAAACAGTACTATACCTCAAACAATGTTAAATGTTTTAAATGTACAATACTATTAAACAAAAAAACATGAGCTGCAAAAAATAAATAGCAGAATAATAGCATGAAACAGCTTGGTAGTTGGTGTGTATCTATAATGAGCCATAGAAGTTATTTATTTTATCTCAAATCTTATTGTGGTACAGAAAAAAAAAAAAAAAAAAAACAGAAAAAAAAAATTAAAATAAATAAATAATAATAATAATTCCCTACTGGAACAAAGAAAAAGTACCCATAATAAATATTGACCCTCAAAAGTTAATGCTCCCATTTATAGAACGATTAGACGATATAGTCATAGACTACATGTATCTCCTCCACCTGGTTACTAACACAACTTTGTATTGTATCCATGTATTTACTCAGGTGTGTGCAGAACAGTAGTGCTGTCCACACACCCTTCTGCATGATCAGTGATCACACAGTGTTCAAATTATTGCCACTGGGCCAAGCAGAGGCAGAAATGAAAATCCTTTATCTTTAGTTCACACCTTGTATCAAAAGGTGTAATTAACATTCTAGTAACTTTACTGGAAAGACAAAAATAATGATGTGTCACATTTTGAACTAACATTTGTTAAATACATTTTTCAAGCTCAGGTTTCACTGGTGCACACGGCAAACTATGATTCAGCAATCGTTTGCCCATTGATAACAAATGTAAGTGTAAGTCATTTTCAGTATGTAGATAAAGGATTTTTTCATAATCACTCCACATTTGGATGATATATTTTTATAATATTTTATCAGTGGATATAGCTCATCATAAGCTTTGATAAACTCAAGTCATAAAAATTTTATTCATAAATAATTTAAGGCATTTATTAACAGCAATAACCTCAGCTAACCTTTCATTCAACTCTGATCCAGTCCTGCCACCCTTTCCCCCTCCTCCTTATCTTTTCTATGCTGCTTGTTTGTGTGAGTAGTATATTTCCCTCCTGTAAACTATGAAACAACTCCATCTTTCACATCTATTTGACATTTTTGCGTTGTACAAAGTTATGATTACCAAACTTGCCTCTAAAAGTCTGAACCACCTGTAATGAAAGCTTGCAGACAATAGACGTTACTCACAAAAGCAGACATTATTCCACTGCTCTGATCCCATAAGGTTGTGACAGGGTGCTATTTGCTGAAAACAGGCAAAATCCCCAGAAACTTCCTCTTTCTTATCAACAATCTACTATGAAAGGGATTCAGAGCCGTCATTGCTTTTCAAATCCCAAACAGTGTTACAGTGTTATGACCTAGTATTGGCGCAGCAGTGATATGTTTACGAGATATACTTGTCTGTTTTATTCCACCATTGACCTTTAGAGACTCCACAGTAAAATATATGACTTAAATAACAGTGTCTTGTCACACACTTCCTGTTTTCCACATGAGACAAAGCAAAGTCATCCATTCTGAATGATCCCGTTACCGTGGTGACAGCATCCCAGGTTGGTTGCCAGGTGGCCGGTCAGAGGCGTCCATACCATAGGATCCAGGCAGGTGCTTTGAGCGTGATCTCTGCATCATCGAGCTATAAATAGTCCCTATGTGTGGAAAAGGACAAAAAGGTTGAGTTCATGTGAGATCAACATAGAGTGTATAGTTTAATGTTGACGTGGAGCGCAGGTTTGGAAGTAATAGATTTTGCCTATTAATTGTCACAATGCAAAATGGTTATTAAGTAGGATATTATCTATAATTATTATGTCAAACCAGGTTAAATTAAAACTGCATGAAGTTGAATGTCTTCTCCATCAGAAAGTATGAACTAAGGTGACTTTTTTCACTGTCCATTTCAGAATGACAAAAATATCCAAATATTAAATGAGAAAAAGTCCTCAAACACATGGTTTAGTGGCACCTGTGTGGACCCAATCCCTGATAACAATGATGTAGATTATCTGTTTCAAGACATAGGACAACATAGAGTTATATAAGCCACCTCCATTTGAAATATGACTCAAATCTGAGAATGGCAGCCTATTGTACAATATACATATAAAGTAACTGACACTTTGAACTGCAGATGTTAGTACTGAATGAAGATAAAATGTCAAATGCCAGTTAAATTCAAGTAAAAATATGTTTATCTATTGAACATACTAATCGGGTTGTGTTTGTTTTGAGATCTGGCTAAAGTCACAGCACTGTGAGCCTAGTAGGTGTGGTGACAAATGACTAATTAAACACCCCTTTAACAAATGGTGAATTAGCAATGTTTTTATTTCTCCTCTGGCAAAGAACATATATACTGTGTAACATAAAGAGAGCAAAAGAAATAACTAAGGTAAGACATTAGTATAGTGTGAAGAATTAAACGTATTTAAAAAGTTTGTGTAGAGGACTTGTGAGAATGGAAATTCTCTAGGGCTTAAGACAAAACAGTAGGTCTATAAGAAGTATATAAGAGGTTAACCACTCTAATTGTGGGCAGTTTTCCATAATTGTTTGGCAAAAGGATACAGATCCAATACATTTTATGTGAGCTTGTAACTCAAAGACCAGTTATGCCTAGTTTATCAGTGGCTATTTGTTATTTTCTCCCAGCTTAAACAGGCGGGCAGATGAACTTCCCCAAAGAGACTTCCCTCATTCCTGAGTGAGCCCTCTCAGACATGATATGACCAAGTGCCCGCTAAAATTAGAGAGTGCATCATGTGTGAGTTTGGGACAGCAGCATAGCGATAGTTGAAATCGCCAGGCAGCTGCAGCTATTTTCTCAATGTTGCTGTGACCAGGTTAACACGACCACTTCAGTTTGGGCACCCGGACAGGCCCGTGATAAGAGCGGAGAGTTTACTTTTCCGGATCACAAATCTATGGACAGAGCAGTGGAACAGTTACACAAGAACCCACACCTCTGACGTCACTCACTGCTCCATTAATGACAGTAGCAGATTTAAGTGCTCCTGGAAAACTTCACCCTACCAAAACACACCATGAACAATAGTCTGCACTGACGCTATATGTGAAACGTCTGTTGTAAAATCAATATTTAAAGAGACTTCATGGAACTTTTCTGGTTATTGCTTTACTTGTAATGCTCCACAGCACAGCAATAAGCTTAATTACATACAACACAAAAACACATACAATACAAAACAAAACAAAAAACATGAATTCTTTGTGTTAGTGGGCTTGCCTCTCCACAGATTTGACCTGTAACTTAAGGTGTCATCTCCTGCTTGTTTCCATGGAAATAGATCAATTTAAAGCAAGGACATCTCCAAGGAGAAAACAGGTGGTGGCCCCTATTCCACCTTTAAAGTCACACATATGAGAAAAATTCTTATGGTGAGTGGGATCGCCTTGCTACAGATCTGAGCTGTAACTTGGCTTGGTGATATCACTATGGAAATAGATATGTGTAACGCCATACTGTGGAACATACAAAGAACTAACACCTCCATGGAAACAAGCTGGTAGCGTTAAAGTTCAAAGTAAGAACAGTGGCATTGTTCATATTGACATTTCTTACCCCTTTGAAAATGTTACTTGAGGTAAAGATAAAAAAGTACTTGTGTTTGCAGTATTCCATGAGGCCTGCCTGTACACTGTTGTGTCAGTTTATTGCAGCAGTAATATGGGCTGTGTATGGAACTATAGGGCATGCAACATTATGTAACACATCTCAATTTACTGCCTGGAGGTCTAGAGTTCAAATACATTGGACTTAAGTATTTTTCTGTATACCAAAACTATATGAGAAACATGACATAATTTGTTCCTTTAGAAAAAAAAAAAAGTATGCTGTACTAACAAAATTTGTGCAATAATAGACTTAAGGAAGATAATTCCTACAGGAGTGATTTCGATTTAGCATCAAACACACAAAACCACAAAATATGTCTGCTACCAAAATACTATATTGTTTTTCTTCTTGGTACCTCTTTTTAGTGCGTAGAGCTTAACACATGCAACACTGAGCTTTACAGAAGACAGATATGTGTGGCTTGGTAATGAAATACACTGCTCCCCCCTTCTATGTGGGGTGTCTAAACTTGGACCTCTTCCTTAACCAAAGCTTAAATCATCAGATGCATGGTCCCCTCAGTACTGCTAGGGGACTATCAATCAACCAAATACTACTGACCATAACTGTTGTTTTTGCTGATTGTATTTCCATTGACCCAACAGGCCAATAGACACTGACAGATGCTAATAACAAGCATTCACATCAATAGCCAAAAATCAAGGCGTAAAAGAATGAAAATATCATGAAATGCTGTAGTAAAAAGTACAGCCTTATAGGACTCCCTAGTGTTTTCCAGAAGCAAGAGGGGAAGCCTGTTTTAGCTACAAGCTCCAATTTCATTCCCAGAAATACAGCAGCTCCATGACCTCCCCACTCCCACATGCAGAAGCCCAGAGGAACAGGGTATGGGGTAATAAAGAGTGAAGCATGTCATGGGGAACCTGAGTCAATGCTACTGGGACAACCTTTACTTTAGAGATATGCAACAGTCCACAGAGTAGAGGTTGTGACTGTACAAGAGATAGGACAACTACTAATGTAAAAACAGCTCTTAAATCCAATGTCTACTTAAATGAATGGACACATGTGAACATTTTCAGACTGGACTAATCATTTATGCTTTAGATGTTTCAATATAAAAGTAATATTATGTGCCAAGAATGTTAATGACACTGCATGATAAAATAAGGCCTACATTTCAGACATTTCCACAAGGGTTAAGTTATGTGGTTCAATTTTGGCTGCATCACATTTTTAATGACCTGGATTTTCTGAATAGTTAAAAATATATACAGAGCTGTGGACGGAGACGGGGGAAAGTGAAAACAGAGATTAATTGAACACTAAATCCCCAAATCCAAGACAGCAGCCAGGATTACTCAAACATGTATGGATCAATCAAAATACAACTTTGAGTAAGCAATTGATGAGGTAACACAGCTAAAACATGGTAAAAGCTCATGAAAGTCAAATGTGCTTATGCCCCCTTTATTTGTGTAAGTCTCCTGACAATTGAACAAATCTCACTGCATGACTGCCAACTAACATTTGACTGTATTGTATTGTAAGTAACAGAATCAGAATCTCTCCAAGTGTTATGTAATATATGTCTTTGAAATAACATAGCAATCATGATAAGCATTTTACCTCCTCTGGCCTCCAAAGTCAAACAGGCCAGAGGTATGTCTGGTCGTGTCCTGTCAGTGACTCAGCAGCAGCAGCCTGCACTATCTGTCCTGCTTCAGTCACTTCATAATGCATAAAAAGAAGCTTAGGAACTGTTTCATTGTGCAACAATTAGATACGGTGAAGGTGAAGGAGAGAACACCTGTGAAGGCTTTCAACTGTAAAATAACTTCAATGTTCCCTGTTTATCAAAGTTTTCAAAGAGCAACCTTTTGCATTTGAAAGAAGAGAATCAAAACGGTTGCCAAGTAGTGCTTAATGTGATAAGGGGGGCGCATGATGTTCATATTCAGGTTTCCATGGTTTGCACTTTCCACTTTGCAGTCATCAAGTATGCGTGATTCAACTATGTTCTTCTCTCTACTGCCCTTCTCAGGAAACAGAGTCCCAGAAATACTGGTCAATATTTAACCTATAGCAGGTGATAAGATCTGATAAGATCAGCAGTCAGTAGTCTGATTACCATACAGAACTAAACTACAAAAATGTTACCTTCATTTGGGAAGATATTATGCAACAATGTTCACTTTTCTGATCAGAAGTATTGGCCTAAACAAGGCTTATTCACCACAAAACTTGGTCTGCCCTATAAATGCCAAATTGTATTGACTAATTCTACATTTTAATAAAAATAGTTGGTGGGTGGCAAGTTTACTTTTTGCAGTTTAATAATAATAATATTGCACAGGACTTGCATAGCGCCCCTTCAAAGACCTGTAACTTGGTAAGGTGATGTTACTGTCTTGTCTCTCTACAGACATACACATGTTTTGTGCCACATTGTGGGACAATTCAGGGAAAACAATTCCATGGAGACAAGTACAAAAGTTAGATAGTGCACCTTTAAGCTACTAAAACAAGGCCTTTAACCATGTGCTACTTTGTAATTATGTTTAGGAAGGACCATCCATATTTATAAAATTGTTGAATGAGGCCTTTACAAGCCTTTGCTTGTAATTTGCTTAGACACTGTAGTTTGTTTGATGTTTCACTGGTAGTGACTCTATACAGGGATACTCTGTTCACCTCATTAGAACCATCTTGCTCTGGGACTGTTAGATCGTCTGATTCAGTGAAGTTCAGTTTTTGTCCAAACTGATGAGTAATGAGGAAACAACTTGTGAGTTTGACACACAAAGCATGCAAAAATAAATAGGAACAGCTTTAGTGAATCAGAAAAGACCTTCCCACTGCTCTTGTCACTGACAACCATGCTACTTATGTCCAATGATACAGCGATCCTGCACTTACATGTCATGTTTTGATGTGTTTTTTTTTTTTTCCCCATGTCAGTTGGGCCTGATTTATTATAAAATATAACAATACGTTTTAAATGAGGTCAGTGTGCTGCTGTTGAAATGCCAAATGAGCCAGAGATTGAACACAAAAAATGACGTGTAGTTGTGACGTTTTATAATAGTCACATGACCAACAGAGCAACCTTAAATATGTGTATCTATGCTTTTAATACACAATGGAAAAAAATACTCATGTCATTAATATTTAGAGAACATAGAATTGTTAACTTGTTGCACATTTAGCACTTAGGAATCACAAAATTCACAAAAGGGGGGGCCAGAAAAAATATAAACCATGTTTATTTTTTACATTTACATTCTACAAAAACTGTGATTTTGTACAAGCACGGCTTGTACCTTACACCAAACCGCTAAAGGTTTCAGATTGTTTAATCATGAAGATAACGTTCAGTTTTTAACTTTGCACTACGTTACATTCAAATATGTGACTGAAAACAAAACACTGAAGACTTAAACAATCACCTTGCAGTGTTGTCCCAACATTTTTAGTCACATGGCGACCTCTTGTGGTCACAACCAAATCTACCAAGTGGATCATGTGTAAGCATGAAAAGGTCAAAGATCAGGAACTTGAGCTTGGCTACATGCGCTGCAGCCTCTTTAGTGTCATTCATAACGCCTATAGAGTTTGATATTTGTCAATCCCACCTTTGTACTAAGAGTATAAAATAATAAACAAATGGAAATTTCCAACTAAGTGATACATACTGCAATCCATGATCCAGCAGGCAGCAGCGAATGAAGAAAAACGTAGCACAACAAAGTCATCACACCATTTTCCACATAGAACAGCAATGTTTCAATATTATCCTCAACTTCACAACCACTGATCACCATTTATGAGGCAGGACAAGAGAGTGCTCAAACACGTGACACTAGATTCACTCATTCACCTGATCTACATCACAGTACAGCCAAAATCAGTTTTGACTTGAGTTGATAGGTTTGCATAAGTTAGTGACATCTGATTTATGGCTTTACGTTGAGTAAAGGTCTGGGCACATGTACAGTGTTAAAATATATTGCTGATTTGTGCTGATATTTTTACTAAGATTTTATTCTGCCTGTGCCTATGATATTGCCATGCCCAACTGGACAGATACTGTCACCATAAAGGAGCACTTCATATCACTTGCAGATGTGCACTATTCCCCTGTGATACTACAGTGATAGAAAACCAAGCTAGAAAGGATTTTACCCAGTTGTCTGGTTTCAAATGACATCTTAACTTTCTTGGGCTTTGATGAGTAACTGAATGCAGGGAGTTACTAAGATCAATATGCTATATAATTGATCTGATCACTAAAAATTACAAATCAACATTTGAAGATTTGTAGGTAGGCCTGTCATGATAACAGATTTTCAAGTATGATATATTGCTTAAGAAAAAGTAGACAATAAACTATAATATTGAAATTCACTGATTACCCCCCCCCCCCCCCCCCCCAAAAAAACTACTCTAAATGTACAATATTGTTAAAAAACATGCGGTGCAAAAGATAAATAGCAGAGTAATACTTTAGTGTTAGTTTGTATCTATGAGTCATAGATGTTATTCATTCAACCTGCTACAGCTAAAATCTTCTTGCAGTGCAGAAAAAAAAAGAAAATATCCCACCAAATGCAAAGAAATTGTACACATGCTAAATATTGAGCCCCAAAAAATATTGTTCCAGCCATCACATGTTGAACGATAAATTAATATAGTAATTATCGTGACAGGCCTATTAGAAGGACATTTCTTGAGAAAAAAAAATTAACTGATACAGGAATTCTGGCTTCTGACCTTCATCTGAGTGTGACTTCATCCCATTTAAAACATCTGAATACAACCCATTACTTAGGGAAGTGGGATGAACCCCTTTTCCTGTGTGTCGCTCAGGGCCAAGTTAACACGGGGCAGTGAAGGGGAGGGCGATGCCAAGCGGAAAGCTGGATTGATGGAGTGCAAAGAGTCCTTCCTGCTCCTGGCACAAGTGGTGCAGGGACTGTCTGCACGCCGTGAGCACACGCTGGGCGCTCGGGCTGGGCCCAGAGAGTCGGAGGCCTCCAGGCCCAAAGGAGAGGTTTTAGGAGGTCCCGCTGGGCACACGCCATGAAAGTCAGAGGAGTGCAGCATCCTCTCCAACACGTCCTTTGTGCTTTGCGTGCACTAGAAAAAAAAGAAACTATATTTTAACAAACATTAACAAATACAAACGGATATCATTAAATTTGAGAAAGAGGTAGTGCATACGAGAGCTGCTGATAAAGAAAATGGATGGGAGGTAATGGATTCAAGTGTTACAAAACAAGAAAACAATTTTTGCACAAGAAGCAGATTCAGTTGCTGTTCTTCCTTTTCAGTGTCATTGCATGCACAAGAGTCCCATCAAAAGTTACTGAAGCAAGTTTCAGAAATGCAGTTTCTGTTAAAAGTGGAAGTGGTAAAGCATGCACAGATAAAAACTTCCCGAATCACACGGTTACAGAAAACATGTCACATGTAAAGATGAAGTAATAATTAATCAGTTAGTATGGTACTAAATCCAAACCTAGCAACAACCATAAGTGATTAATGAAGACAAAGTCGATGACAGCTGGTGAGAAGTGACAGTGGACCCTTCTCTTACCATGAACCACAGACAGGTGCCTTCAGGCTGTGCAGGACACAGAAAAGTCCTGACAGTTCTCCTCCTGGAGAGTGAATGGATACAGTACACGCAGCATTAAGTCCTCTATTGTACATACTATTGTCTGGGCAATGCATTCGCAATTAAAATGTCAGACAGCCAAATACCAGTGTACAATACAAAAATAAAGTTTATTTCGTAGATAAAACGTTATATATAAATTAAAATAAATTTAAGAAATTAAATGTAAAATACACATAAACTGTTGCATATACTCAAGTGCCACATACAAGAATTACAGGTTCTGTCATATGCCTTTATACACCTGGGGCACAACTAAATGCACACCCAGTTGCACAGTCACAGATGTACAAAAACACAAACATTTCACTGTGATGTGCTTGACTGGTAAGTCAGCAGCACCTTCAGGGACAGTTTTAACATTTTAGCACCCATTTAGCGCCAACCACGACTACCTTTTACTGTTGAGCACAATGTACATAAATACTTCCATTACAATTAAAATATGAAGTAACATCTCAACAATTGGACTTATTCACAGACTACAGGCTAGAAGAGGGAAAGGGTAGCAGACACTGTGGAGGTCAAGCTAACACTGATGCTTCGACACTAGAACAGCTCATCCTACCATGTTTGTGTCATTCTTGGCTGTGAATGGAGGCAGCTCAATCTCTGAAGTGGAAGCAGCAGCGGCTGCCTCATCAGGAGGCACAAAACCTCGTCTGTCGATCAAACTGGGAATAAAAAGGAAAAGGATGTAGACAAAATGTCTTTAAAACAATTGAAAAGAAGAACTGTGTAACTTGACCAGTTCAGCGGGTCACAAATGGTTAGTGAATGAACCACTGAGGAGATAACAGATGCTGATGGATGCTATAATTTATGATTTTGTCTCAGTGTGGTCAATACAGAGTCTTGCATGGCTCATGTCAGAAGCACACAAATATATTTATATTATGATGAGTAATTTATAATGTTTTAAATTACAGTGAATTTTGCAACCTAATTCACAACATTACATTAGCCATTTGAGTGGTAACAAAAAATTGGCTTGAATGAAATGCTTCTACAAAAATATACAGGGAATGTCTTGAAAAGAACAAAATCATTTTGACTTACCTGGGAGGCATAGGGCCACATAGTGTGGCACAGCAGTTTTTGATGATGCCGTTATATGTATATGGGTTCCCAGAATCCTCGGCACCTCTTTTACTCGACCAAGAGCCCTTAATCTGCAGGAACAAACAAAACAGTCAGTGCCGCCATGTTTTTTTAAATTTTATTTCCAGGGTACAAGGACACTTACATCTTCATTTGTTGTAAGATTGGAGGCCACTAAGTATGTATGGAAGCCTGACAGGCCCAAAATAGACCACACAGAAAAGAAACAAATGACCAACTCCACTATAGTGGACAAAAAGTTAAGGAACAGTTACACTTGATTAGAGGACATTTTTGTCTTAAAATAAATTATAAATAAAAGTCCAAGCCACTGACGTCAGGACTGCAGGACATGAGGCAGCAAATATACTACTGAAAGACAAGAGCCTACAGGACTGAGTTAAACTTTGATCCTGTTAAGTGGCTTAGGATGAAGAGGAACACAACACAGCAGCTTCTGATACTTTGGGACAAACAACCCATGAAAACATGTTACTTTTCTGCAAACAGAAAAGAAACGTCATACGACTCTGTTAAAGGATATCTGGCAGGGCTCTCCTGAATGGCTTGTATAAGGCTTTTACCAGCGTGACAACCTGAAAAACGCAAACAATCAATGTTCCTTGTGACTAATTACACAATTATTCAGTGAGCTGCTGAGTGAATACTCACGCAAGGTAAGGTGAGTGATGACGCAGCCAAATATAAAAGATGTGAGAAAAGACAGAGAGATGATGAAACTGTAGAAAAAGCGGTAATTGCGCTTTCCCACACAGTTTCCAACCCAAGGACAGTGATGGTCAAATCGCTCTGAGGGTCACAATACATAATGGACCAAATGAGATAAACCACAATAGTGAAATACATTTTATGTAATGTCTTCATATTATTACTCCATCAAAAATGTATTCATATTAAAGTTACAAAATGTGTGTTGAGCATTGTATACTATATTGTTGGTTACTAGTTACACATTCTACACACATATGTGGCGTATTTACATTTTTAAATTACAATTCATGTGCATGTTATATGTATTACTTACCAACACAGTTGTCACACAGACTGCAATGTGAAGTCCGAGGAGGCCGGAACATTTTACATGTAAAGCAATATTTGAGCTTTACCACCTGCTGGTTAATGAGGATCTCCTTGGTCCGGGGAGGGGGTCGATATGAAGAGGATCCCGAAGAATCTTTAAATAGAGAGGAACAGGAATGTCACTGAGGCGTATGCCACACATCAAACAGTGCACCTATAAACACACATTTGTTACACAAAATGTAGGTTTAGAAGAATTTAACCCTCTAGAGACTAGGCTGAAGGGTAGATACAGTTCAGTGCCCCATGTCGCCCTTTGAGGTGGCCCAGATGGCAAAGCTCTTGTACCCCGTCTGTCACAGTCTCCAACATATGCCTCACCTATCTGCCTCTCGATATCTGCCGCTTCATCTGGGGTGGCCCTGGGTAAGATCCCGGGGTCTGTAAAGCTTGTCCTGAACAAAGACAGGATCACAAACACAAAAAGGGCTCCCCCAATCACAGGTATGAAGACGGTCAGGTGCTCTACCAAGAAAGGACAACTGAAAATGGAAAAATATTTGTATTAACAGAACAATTACAGAATGGTGGAGTGACGGTGGCATTGAAGCATAGAGAATAAACCGAAGCACTTACTCAAACGCAAAAAACAGGCCACAGGTGATCACAATAAGGCCTAAAGTAAGAGGGAGAACCCCACTTTGACGGGACAAAATTATACGTCCATTGCAGAAAAAGCGGT
>JAIEZT010000124.1:9742745-9805245 GCA_019594935.1 Periophthalmus modestus
AAACTCTTGCAATTTGCCATGATTGTTTGACTGGGCAGAGGCAAAAGGGTCTTTCTTTCGTACCAATCTTAGGGGGAATTTATCAAACTTGCTCGCCTGTTTGGGTCTTTCATTTTCAAGTGAAGGCTGAACAAAGTTTGCCTGTTCTGACAAAACTTTGCTCTTTATTTCATCATTTTCAGGTTTTTCTTCTTGACCCAAATTCCCAAGGCATTGCTGTTTTTCCTCCTCTTTTACATGAACTGGCCCCACAGTTTCCTGTTCCATCTCGTCATCGTCCTCTTCCTCATCCTCCATGTCCTCTGCCTGGACCTCTACTTCTGTGTTGTCCAAATCTTCTTTCAAGGCATTGGGATCAAGTAGCGTCCTCTGACCAGGGTCTCCCACCTCATACTCCCGAAGTATGCCAAATATTTCAATGAGGCAGCGTCTGAAATACTCCACTAGAAGCTCAAGTAGACCAGGCAACTGAGGAAGAGAATGAAAAGGGCACCATAAGACACAAAACTGCATATGATTTTAAAGTAGGCCATAGCTGGTACTTACCGTATTGAGATCAAATGTAGAAATACTACAGTCATCATACAGGAGAATGTTGATGGTATCTAAAGCCCAAGTACTTTCAGCTAACAGACCTGACTTAAGAGACATCATAACTCTCCACGCTTCAGGGGTTCCTAAAGAACAATTACACACAGTTAGAACAGAAAGTTACATGAAAAGGGGTATGAAATTAATACAAAAACATGACTTACCAATGTCTTTCATGGTTAGTCTTCGGCGTGGTTTTAGTACAGGCTGGGAGGCTTCTACAGAGCCTGGAGGGAAAGGCATATCTCTTCTGATTAAAGGCGACTGCACTGAAGGGGGCACTATGTGAGATGCAGGAACAGGGGGGCCTGCTTTTTGCATCTTCATCACTCCATGCATGAAGTGACTTTTACTTGGCGATACTCCGCTGTCCATGGCACGTGGCATGGATGCCGGACTGGAAACCTGTGGAATGTGATTCTGTACCCCCTGAGGCGGCTGGTAGCCGGACTGTACAGAGCGAGACAGGGGCTGCCCTGGCCCTGAAGGGCCATAGGGAGGCTGCCGCGGGCCCATTTGCCCACCCCATTGACCATCATGATTCATCCTCTGCTCTGACGACATCATATCTTCGGAGCGGCTCATACCAGGGTAGCCATGTCCAGGTGGGGGTCCCCCAGGTCCACCCTGGCGGTTTGGATAGTTCTGGTAGTTCATGTCCCGTGGCCCTTGCCACATGCCACCTTCAGGGCCTGACTGTATCATTTGAGGTGGTATATTAGGCTGAGCATTGGGCCCTGTGACGCCCTGCATCCGCTCACGACCATATGGAAAAGGGAACTGATTGCCTGGACCGGGTGGGCGGCGGTCAGCGCCTGGGTAAGGTCCACTGCCACCATACTGATTGTAAGACTCTTGCTGTCCTGAAGATGGGGCAGCTGAGCCTCCTGACTGTTGCTGCGGTGGCTGCTGGCCGCTGGGGTAGGGTGCAGTATAGTCCGCTTCGTGCCGCTTTGATGGAGGGTAACCACCTTCAACAGGACGCTTGTAGTTCTATGGAGACAAAAAAAATGTAGTAATTCGTTTTGAGAAAATCATAATGGAGCAACAAAAGTTCAGAAAGTCACCTGTTGTTGTGGGTACATTCCTGGCTGCTGATTAGGGTAAGAGCCACTAGGGGGCGTTCCCTGTCCAGGATACTGATTACCATAGGAATCATGCCTGCAAATATGGAGTTTCGTCAGTGCAACTAGAAATGCATTTCATATCAACTTCAACAAAAACCATAAATCAAATGCACATTGTTGGTTGTACTACACAAAAGTAAATAAGTCTAACTTCAGTCACATCTCACACTACAACATCCATGTTTACATTTATTACTAGTGTTATACTGTGCAAACGTTGTAATGCAACTTTCACTGCTTAAAATTAATCAACAATGGTATTAGGTTGCCAAAATGCTAAAATCAAATTGATACTGTTCAGAGCATGGAAACATATTTAAATGAGTGGTTGCAATCGGGGCGTTCCTGTTTTGCTTTCAAACAAAATAATGGTATCAATTAATTTGCGCACCCCAAATGGCTGATCTTATGCAATGAGGCCTCTTCCTCTACACAAATTAGCTGTAGCTGTGCTCAGGAAGTTTTGTAAAAGGCAAAATTACTATTTAACGTCAAAGTTAAACAAATCAAATTTAACTGAATCCTCTTTTCTGAAATAAAAACTCAAAAGTGTCTATCTAGGTCAAGCAATTTTGCAATTAATTCAGATTAATAACCAACAGTAATTTATAACAATTCATACAATAATTCAGTCTAATTTGCATTTAATTTGTTGATCCAATTTGTTGAATTACCGCCCTAGAAATTGACTCATTGATAATAACTAACCGTGGCTGTTGGGGTGGGAAGCGATTTGGCGAATACATCCCTGTGTCGGCATTGGCTGGCATCATGGAGCTTGGCTGTGGTGCACTGGATCCCATATTGCCCTCTGGGCCCATTCCTTGTTCTGATCTGTGACACAAACAAAGATTTCACAAAGTTATAGGTCTGATGAAAAAGAAAAATGACAAATAAACACATGATGGTAGTAAAGTAAAAAAAAAAAAAATGCACCATTAAAACTAATCTCACCTCCTGTCATAGCCAGGTCCGTACGGATACTGTGGCCTGGGTCCCATAGGCATGGAGCCCATTGTCCCAGGTGGTCCTCTGTATGGAGGCTGCTGCTGTGGTGGCTGCTGTGGGGTGTCACTGTTCGGGCCCTGGGTTGCAGGTAGAAACTGCTCACCAACTGAACCATACACAAATGAAAACACATGAGTAGTTGAACAAACAATGTAATATCTTTATAAAATATTTAAAATGCACCTTTCCGCATGTTACTGAAGGGGTCTTTGTTAGGCTCGAAGGACCCCATACGCCCTTGCATGTCTGGATTGCCCATACCAGACTGATAGGCGGAGTTGGGGGTCATGTTCCTTCGTGGGAAAGCAGGGTCACTACTGTCAGAGAAAGGGTCTTGCAAGTTAACACTGCTCCTAAGACACATGTAAAAACAAATAAAAAGGGTTACTGAATTCATTCAAACCAAAAATAGCCGACATATTTTTTACCTCATTCATTCAACTGATTACTTTTTCCCAAAACATTTTCTCCATATGACCCACCTTGGCCCAGAAGGCATTGGAGGCATCTGTGAGTGAGGAGTGGAGGCCGGTGTTGGGGGCTTTAGGTCCCCACCTTCTGCCATGGAGCTGCTGGTGGATTGGGGTGTCTGAGGACCCTGCAGAGACCCTGACCCAGCTGTGGAGCAGAGGGACGCTTCAGTTTGAAATAAAGAAAGGGGGCAGAAAAGTGTGATACATGATTTTAGTCAATTTCATTAGGGCACTGCAGGTGAGCGAAAAAAAAAAAAAAAAAATCATACAGATTTGAATGGTTGAAAAGAGAAGCATACCTGGAGAAGGAGGTTGGACTTTAGGAGTTTGATTCTTTTTGTTGTCAGCAAAAACCTCAGGAGGGGGGTCTTCGCCACGTTCAATTTTGCATTCAAATGCATACAGACATTGGATGTACTGTTTTTTCAAAGAACTCGCTGCGCTACTCGACGTTCCCACATTCAAAGAAGTTGCCAGGTCACGCCACTTTTTATTCTTGTTAACCTGAATGAAGTATCATTACCTGTTACTTTAAATGATCAACAATTCTTTTTACTCAATAGTGGTAAACAATCCATTTACCTGTGTCATGCCTCCGATCTCCTTAACTGACATGTACAATCGAAAGAGGTCCAGTGGTTTGCGTCCGACAGCTGGCAAGTTTGTCATACCCATCGCCTTTTCTTCAATGAAGGACAGGTAACGGTCAACCCACATTTTCCTGTCTGGTTCTGGTCCAAGCTCATAGAGTCGTGTTATCTTGTCTGAAGTTGTGGTTGATGAATTTGATTTCTGTTTTAAATTACAGAGAAAATAAACATCAAGTCATTATAATACACGTCAAATCAATTAATTTAGCACCAGCAGTCACGGTACCTTTGACTTGGTCTCTTGTTTAGGTGTCCCACTCCCATCTACTTTGTTGTTGTTCATTTTGTTGTTCATCTCAGGACTTGGTGCCATACCTAGAGTGCATAAAATTAAAAATGCATTACAGAGGTGACAAAAAAAAAAAAAAAAAAAAAAAAAAAAAAAGAAAAGCAAATTACAATACGCCACATAATAAAAATTACAATTATGATAATGTAACAAAGGCAATAATGCTACTTGAATTTTGCTTTGTAATTATTACAGCCCACAATCAATAAATTAATATAAATTGGACATTTTTGGTATTGCATTGTCAAGTATAGCAATATACAGATTTTATGAGGGAAAAGAAAGATATAATTACATAACTTACCAGTTGAATTATTGGCCATGTTTGGGCCCATGGAATAAGGTGATCCTCCTTGAGCATTCATCATTCCTGGCATGTTGTTCATTGCAGGACCATAGGGAGGACCAGACCCCATCATCCCTTGAGACATGTTGGGGTACCCAGGCATCCTGAATAAAGAGTTTAAAAAGGTGAGGTTTGTTTCTTAAGTATATTTTACACAACTGCTGTGTTTTCAGATGACACAACATTGTTCATTTGAGTAGTGGTTAACTGAGTCATCATTCAGATGATAAACATCAAATAATACTGGACATTATGGCTACTATCAATAATCAGTATCAATATTATAATCGATACAGGAATACCAACACATGTCCCTGTCTGAGTGTCAGTAAATTAAGAGAATACAAACAGCTAATGAACCAACCTGTTGTGCATGGAGTTGGTGCCAGGATGTTGCATGGTGGCTGGGTCCTGTGGCTTTCGGTTCATGCCTGGAGGTGGACACATTCCTGCGCCTACCTGATGCGACATGTTGCCCATGTTTGGAGGCATATTGGGGTTCATGTTTGGAGCAATATTGGGGCCATAAGGTCTTGCGCCCATTTGATTTGGAGGCATTCTTCCTGGAGGCATGCTTCCATAAGGGGGACCCCCAACTTGTCCCGCCATGGGGTTCATTGGGCCCATTCCAGGTCCTGGGTAGTTGGCATTGGGCATATAACCAGGCTGCCGTGGATAACCTTGAGTACAAACATAAGATTTGATGCCTTTATTATTAAAGTCAAACAACAGTTGTCCAAAAAGATAGCCAGATACTAATCAATACTAATATACTAAAACTAATATAGAAACTATATACTCATTTGAAAAAAAAAATGCCTTTATCTATATCAGTACAAATCAATCGGTGTAGTCAACCTCAGAGCAGTGTGGGTTTCAACAATAAAATAGTGTCATATGTAATATTACTGAATCACTTCTCTGGAGGTCTTACACTATACAATATTGAGAAATCTCATTGGATGAAGCTAGTTACACAATATATGTAATTGGAAATGTCTATAACAATTGGATTGTGTGAATAAAAGCTTTTTTTGCACATTCATGACGTCAATGAAAAAAAATACTTTGTAATCATTAACAGTCAACAATTAATTAAAACAATGTCTTTGCATTTTAAAAACATCTATTCTTAAAATTTAAAGTAGCAGTTAAAAACTCTGAGCAACAAGCTTTCGTCATAGGCCCTGACAGAAGGCTGTGCTACGTCAGCTGACTCTCTGCTTCACTGCTATAAATAGCTGCAACAGAATAGTCAGAGAGGAACCAGCAACAGCATGGTATGAAGATACACTAGACTCCACCGGTCCAGTTAACAATATATTTTACCCCATTGTACATCTTTCATACAAAGAATTGTGCATCATGTAGTAATGATTTCTCTAGTTAATCAAGCTCCAACACCATATAATTAGACTTAAGTGCAAACCTTGTGGGCCATACTGTCCTCCAGGTTGTCCATACCCGCCCATAGAATTGTTCTGCTGATATGGACCCATACCATGATGCATCTGCCCTCCAGATGACTGTCGAGGCGACAATGCAGAGGCTGACTGAGGGGAGCCATAAGGTGGCATCTGAGGGTTTCTTTGCATAAAAGCTTCAATGGGACACAGTTAAGTACAGTAATGAGTCCGGTGTATACAAAGTGAAACTTATAATCAGCTGAAGGATAGTCAAATGAAAGGCATACCTCTATCCTGGGCCATAGGAGATTGGCTCATAGCTGGATGTAAGCTTCCATCTGATTGCCCACTGGATGGCCTTGGAGGCATTTGAGTACCTGAAATGACAATAGTATGGAATAATGGCCTGATTAATGGAATTAGGTCCCGATAAATGCAGCACCTCAGAATAAAAAACAAACTCATTCCTTTATTTATGGGCAGACCACTTAACAAATCTACAATACATCTATAGAAGACCACCTCTAAACAATATTCGCACATCATTTCTCAGTAGCATGCAATGCTTGACCCACCTGGCATGTTGGCAGGTGACAGTGGCCCTGTTCGTGGTGTGCTGGCACTAGCGGGGGAGCCAGCAGGGGAAGGTGAAGGCCCGCGGATGCCTGGGAGATGGGGTGATGTGTGAGGGGAGAAAGGCGACTGGGCGGGGTTGCTTTGCTCTCCTTGGCTGCTGGACACTCCTGAGGTGCTCACGCCAGGACTCAGGGCTCCCTCTGTCCCTGTGGGCAGGTCATCGATGGACCCTGACAGGTCCTAAAATGGAAAATGTGAATGAATGAATACAGAAAGCTTTCAAAAGACAGAGGCAAAATATAGTTCTTTGTAAGAGTTATTACTAAGACTAAAAAATTTCAAATTTCTAATCTATTTTTTCATGTAACCACCAAAGTGGATACAGTTAGAACATATGCACATATTATTCACAAGCCCAAACGACAAAAAAATCTATTAAGCTACATCAGCAGTAAATGCCAGTGCTGCTTTCATATTTAACTTCCCCTTTGCTTCTTGACTCTAGTCAACAAACAAATAAACATGCAGGTCAAAGCAACAAGGGTGGAAGTTTATTTTCCAGTAAAACTTACTGGAAGGCTGGATGGGCGGCCTTGACCGTCATCAGTGCCAGATTTAGGTTGAGAAGATGGAGGAACATTAGACTGAAATGAGTCCTGGGATACATCCTAAAAGGCAACATAAGAGATGCTTAAGTGCACCTGCAGGAAAACTGTAGACCACAGAAAAAGGTGCTTAAAAATATTCCAACTGAGACCAGTACCTGCTGCTGAGGAGGAAAGCGCTGATAAGGTGACTGTTGTGCTTGCTGCTGAGATGGCTGGCCCTGGGGGTATGCAGACGGGTTCTGTGGATGAGACTGCTGCGATTGGACCTGCTGTTGCTGTGAGGAGGGCGGCTGGGAGCCCACGCTGGACCCCGGGTAGTTGGACTGTGATCCAGGAGGAGCTGGTGAAGTCTGTGGTTGGCTTTGGCCCGGAGCACCCTGCTGTGGAGCATAGGGAGAATGGCCGGACTGAGGGGCAGGAGGTTGGGAATAAGGAGGCTGAGACTGTGGGGGTCCCTGTTGTGGGCCTGGCAGTGGCCCCTGTGTCTGAGGGGGCATGTGCTGCTGCTGATAGGGCGGTCCTCCCTGTGTGTGAGGGCCAGACGCTGGAGGGTGTTGCTGCCCTGGGTAAGAGGCCTGGCCTCCGGCCTGCCCTGGTTGGGGCTGGGAATAGGGGCTTTGTTGTGAGTGAGGACCTTGGCCAGGCTGGCCATAATAAGGTGTCTGGCTTTGAGAACCATAACCTCCTGGTCCCTGTGGTCCATAGGATCCCATCTGAAAAATAACAATATAATGAATAAAAACTCAGAGGTTTATGCACTCAAACAAAACAAAACTGGGGAATACTACCTGTCCATAAGGCATGCTTCCCATGCTTCCCGGAGAACGTCCTTGCATTCCCAGTGGATATCTTTGGGGTCCAGGAGGGCCATACCCCTGACTAGTGTAACCTGGGCCCTGCTGGGGGCCTGTAGGAGCCCCTTGTTGAGATTGCTGTCCATATGGACTTCCTGGTCCATAGGGTTGTCCCCTCATTTTTCCCATTGGGTCCATGGGACCAGTTGGCTGAACAGGAAGACACAAAAATATAACATTACAAGATGAAAATGAAAACTATTGGCATGTACTAGCACAATAGGATTTCCCACGGTCATTACAATTTTTGCAAAGTTCAGTAGTTTCAGAGATTCAATTCAAACTTTGTCTGAACTTAAACCAACACCAGCTGTGCTTCTGTTTTGGGTCAGATTCAAGTGCCTTTTCCCCCCTAGCAGTCCGCTTGGCCCTGAATGAATGACATCAGGAATGAAGTGTGTAACATCGACAGCAGAAAAAGATACAAACCGTACAGGCAGTACAAGTTTACCCTTCATATTATCATTTTCTAAACAAGAGACAAAAGAAGTACATCATCTAAATTTATAGATTAACCAGAATCACTAGTGTACTGCTGAGGACTTCCGCTTAAGAACTCTTCCGCCAAGAGTAGATCGGATGACCTATGTGATCCAATGAAGCCAAATAAATAAGGGCAGCACATGGCTAATCTGCATAAGACAAGGGAAAACTCCCATGGCCAAGAGACGTGAAGATAGACTTATAGCACTGACTTGAGAGGAAGCTGGGGAATTATTTAAAACTAACACAGTAATATGTATCCTCACAAACAGGGTACCAGTTTTCTCAAATGCTCTCCTCCAAAGTATGTCAAGGTTGCAAAGAATACCATCATACATCAACTGCTCAGATCTCAACAACCAACATTAAATATTTATTGAGCTACTGAGCTGCCCCTCAACATTAAAGAAAACACAATATCATATATGCAATAATGCATGTTTATTATATTCTAGCATCTCCACAGTAAAATAATATAGATGAGGATAGGACTATTTCAGCTACCTTTTATGACCCCGTGATGAGTTAATGCTGTATGCTACTGTTATCACCAGTTGCCCGCATCACATGTAATTATAAATGGCCATGAGCAGGGGCTGAGGAGCCAATCAGATTTGAGCTAGCATGTCAACTCAAGACCAACTACCTCCTGGCTTTGACAGCAGGATTTTACCTCCACAATTCAAATCCCACAGCAAACTGCACTCTGCAGTCACTCATCTACAGCGCTGCTTATCAGCCGCTCGTAGACGGAAATGCCGCTCAAGATGAACAGAAAATTCAGGCTACAAACGAGTTGAAAACATTAGAATGCTTTACAAGACCCTCACCAAAACACTAATTATCTTTATTAACAATAACTTGATTAGCAAAATACCCCAAAAGATCGCTTATCATAAACAGGACGAAGGTAAACATAAAAATGAGGCTATAACCTTCATCCAATATTTTACTTCATAGCTTTTGCACTCATCAAAACATAACTAACCAACCTAATTTGAGAAAATGTATCTGTGGTTCAACGATATCGAGGGTTACGAGAGGAAAAGCTAGCCCTTGCGCCTAACGATTTGCATTATTGCCCCTTTTCAAAGTCGGGCCTTCTCGACTTCCCCGATGCTTTAACAATGTTACCATCTTTGTATGTTGTCAAAATGTCCCTATCTACCACAGTTAACACCTTAAAACAGCACATTTTAGATAGTTTGTTGTAAAGGAAAACACACACACGAGAGGCAGCCATTTTAGAGTCTTTGCGAACTAGTATCAGACAATGGCTGGCCTGCAACGTTATGTAGCGGCTAAGAGAAGGAAGAACTGGCAAAAGCCCACAAACCCGTGTAATTGTGTGACTTTACCTGGTTTCTACTTAGTGGCTGCCCAGCACTTCCTGGGCTCATAGGTGACGGGTGATGGCTTCTTTGTTGCCAGCCCGTATTGCTCCCTCCGTACTGAGCGCTACTGCCCATGTCTGGTCCCTTGCTAGCGCCTTCTTGGCTACCGTAGTCGCTGGAGGGATAGTTCGGATAAGCCCGCGTTGAGCTGGGTGAAGTTAGTAGCTTATTAAGGGTCGGTGTAGATGTTGGCTGAGGGTTTCCAATATTATATCTCTGGTTATTATAAGAGCCTGCCATAGTAGTGGGTCCTCCCGCTGGTGGCTGCTGTTTAGCTGACTGTCCCCCAGCTGTCGGCGCCTGGTTACTGCGCGGGGAGTTCATGCCGTACGCCTGGCCCGGATACGGAGTCCTGTTCGGGAATGGGCTGTAATTGTACTGGTGGTTTGAAAATCCATGTTCGTGGGAATTAGGTTGATAAGGGTCCATCATATTGCCTTGCTGTGCGACTGGACCCGCAGCAGCTGCCATGCCAGGGCTTTGTTGTCCGCCATGTTGATGAAAAGGCCGACCGTAGTGCTGCCCGTATCCGTACGAAGGTGGCGGAAAAGCTGAGCCGTGGTGGTGTACCAAACCGGGATGGTTATTTCCCTCTGGTCCTATAGAGTCATTCTGGTTATTATTGTTGGCTCTGGGTGCGTTCCCATTGCCGTTCTTCATCTCAGGTTCCCCTCCTCCCCCTGCATTTCCACCGTCGGCCGCGTCCTGCAGATCTCCTCGTCCCGGTGAGCCGCTGTCCAAACCCGGGTGTTTCTTGTCCGACTGCTTGTCCCCCGGTACCGACTCCTCTTTGGGTTCTCGATCCGGTCTTTTAAGCTCGGAAGGCGGGCTAGTGTTAAGAGTGGTGGCGCTGGCGACCTGAGCGGCCATGATATACCCCCCCACCTCACTCCCTCTCGGCGAGTCACTCACAATCAAAAGCGAGCATTGAATAGAAAGAATTGTTTATAACCATTTATCCTTGTGTCGATTCATTCCCGCCCCTTAAACCGGACAAAATCCGGCCGCCATCCCCTGGTTCCGGGTCCGTTTAGGGCTTACGAAGTGATGGAGGCTCCATACAATGCGTAAAGAGCGACAGAAATTGTTGTGGGAGTTGTGTTACTGAGCCCGGGTAGAGGCAGGGAGCGAGCCCAACCAACACGAGGCTCCGCTACATACAGCCATTTTACTGAGCCGCACGGAGGGCTGGAAAACACGGGATGGATCCAGGCCTGTGCGAACCGAACTGGGTCATCCACTTTCACGCTGTGTTTTACCCTCATCATAGTTTATATGTTTCTCTTCATTCTTTTAAGAAAAAAGTAACCCATGGCATAATATTTAAAACCTACTACATAATTTTAGCCTAAAATATAGCCTAAAAGACAATTGCTCTTATTTACAATTTCACCTTGTTGGTTGATAATACCTTTTCTGTCTAGGAAATGTCAGTTTGAGTTAAAAATAAATAAATAAATAAATAAAAATACCTGATACTAACTACTCAATTTAATAGTCTAGTTGGCTTACCCGGGAAATGGCTACCAATTCCCAGTTTAAGAATGTGTTACATATTATGAAAGTAAAATGCATTATATTATGTGAATGTTGTTGGTTTACATTAAATAAATTATATAAAATATATATACAATCCCGCAACTTCAACACCTTCATGTTTTCAATAATGCATCTCAAGTAATAGCATAGTTATAAAGGCAAGCAAAGGCAACGCGCTGTTTCTTATCCAGAGCAGAAGGAGGAAGCCTTGCAGCAAACGAGACTACCAATGCACATTCCCTGTTGTTCCCTCCCCAGCCCGCTCTGCTCTGCTCTGCCACCCCCTCTCCGCGCTGTCTGTCTCTCACTCCGGCAGAAGCACTCCGGTGTGGGGGGATGGGCGCAGACTTCAGCACTCTCTCACCCTGCAACATTGAACTGCGCTCACACAAAACCACCCTTATCTTGTGACAGGGATGGGATTTTAAAATAGTTAAAAAGTATTTAAACAGTGCGGAAGAAGCCTGTTTATTCAGTTTTATAATCTAAGTCGAATAAAGGAGGCATTTTGGTACAATGTTGCGCAGAGCAGAAGGCAGGGGTGGATGGTAATGAGAAGTGTGTGCGCTTTAGGTTGACTTCTATTCTCTTGTAACAAATTCAGGGAGATTGTACTCAAAATGGCATATTTAAATTGTAATATTTGTTTTTTAGAATAGCATAGATTGGAATACAAAACAATTTGGTTGATTCAATCACTCATCAACACTGTAAAAATAGTTTTCCTGATGTAGGTTGTAACACACAGGCACACACATACCTCTAGGGGGCATGAAGGAAAAAGACAGGAAGTAGCAGTGAGAAGGCATACTTGATCACATGTACAAACATAGGAACACAATTTAACATTCTGCCTGACACACCCCCTAATCCTACTTCAAGAGCGCATGCATTTCCAGGCGAGTTCCAAATGCGTCTATGCATAATTTCACTACCACATACACCATGGGGTTAATATGATTTCTCCACACCACTGTGAGCTCTCAAAGTAGATCACGCTTTATCTACGAGAAATCCACACAGCGAAAGCTTTACATTGATGGCATGTATAGCCTACACTTTTTTGTTTTGTTATAACTGAATATTGTTAGTTTTTGAATGACAGAACATCCAATTTCACCCAGGCACCAATGCAAGATATAGAGAAGAAGCCTTTTCAAAAAGACACTTATATCTTAGAGACCAGACACGGGGCCAGTTGTGCAGAAACACAGATTTAATGTGGCTTCCTCTCCCCGCCTGACTTAATTTTTCTGCTTTGGCAGCTTGCAAAAGTCGGAGCAGATCCTGTGGACGTGGGAGGAGAAATTGCTATCACATGTGCCATCTGCTGGGCAAAGGATATACTGAATTTGTGAGATTTGTTCTTGGTCAAAGTCATCATTGCTTATATGATTTTCAATCACTACACTATTCTGATTTATGTACCCTGAAAACACAAACTGCCTAATTATATTAAATGTCAAAAACAAGTGAGACTGAGGATGCAGAGACTTGGTGCTTAAAACCTTTATTTAAATATTACATTTTACAGTTCCATCATTTCTTCTTCTACACTCTTTTTGCCGGTTTCAACATATCTCTCTTGTACTCCAAGTGTCCTATAGAGGCAAGTGTTAAAGAAAATGAAATCACCATTCATATAAAACTAAATTGCTGTTCTGAACAAATTAAGATGAAAAATATTGGTCATCTCTTCAATTTAACAATGCTTAAAGAAGAACATTTTATTCTTTCTGAATAGAAGATAAATTAAACACTGTAGTCACGTCCTGTAAACATTGAGATTACTTTCTAAAAGACAAGTCACAGTGAGTCACTTGTGAATAGAAAAGGATACGAGTCAAACTGGAAGTCTGCCCCCACAGCCGCTGACATCATGGCCTGCAGATTTCTCTCCTCCAGATCACCAAAGCAGTAGCCGTTGGCCTTGTCTACAGCTCGCAAAACCTGAATCATGCTTTCTTTGTCCTTTGAATACAAAACCAAAACAAGAAAAAAAAAACTGAGGACCACCACCACCACATACTACTTATTTAATACCAGACAATATCAACAGATTTTATCATTTTAAAATCTAAATTTCAAGCTTGATATTACACGTAATATGTCTATATACAAATATACAAAAAATAAAGTAAAATTGTTTAGGTTACCTGTACATTAAGAGGCACAAAAGAGACCAGGCTGTAGTCTTGAATGACCTCTGCCAACTTCTCATTAAGATGGCGAAATTTCTTAAAGAATGGGTCTGAAGCAAGATGGTCAAGAAGATACGACAAGTCCATAACTTCTGTGTAGAAGTCAAGATTGAATGCTATAGAAACAAAATATGAAGATTACAGTGATGTTAAGAAATCAATAATTATACATTTTGCACAATAATAATGTTGACTGACCAAGTTTGCCATACTGCTCAATTATGTCCATTTTGGAGAGGACATTGACATGAGGAAGCTCCACATGCAGCATGGTGGACAGAGAGGTGCAGAGCACAGAGATGAATTTGGCTGGGTCAGTGCAGTAATGAGAGTCCACAAGATGTACTGCTGTCAACTGGGCAGGAGAGAAGCAATCAACAAATATCATTGCAAAACATTTTTTTTGTAAATATGCGAAAATATTAAAACACACATACCCTGAAATTCCACTTTCCCAGCTGCGTGAATATATCTTTTACAGAACTTTGGTGCGTGTATAGCTCTACTTGTCCAGGACAGTCAAACAAAACATAGCAGTCAGTGTGTTTACGGAGTTTATTTTCAAGCCAGTCTAGGTTTGCTTGTAAATATTCCATACAGTACAAGAGTCCACCATTAGGTCCAAGTTTCAAACCCTCCATAACATCATCCAGAGTGACCAACTCAGAGACGTCCACTTCACAGGGGTACGGGAGACCCTCGTTCGCAGGGTCCATGTTCACCACGACCACTTTTCGTCCCAGACCAGTCAAGAACTGCTGCATCCCTTGGCAGTAAGTTGTTTTCCCAGAGCCTGGTGGTCCAATGACTACCTGACCAAAGCGAACGGAGGGCTTCGGCCCTTTCTGAGCGGACATTGTTCAAAGCTAGTTACGTGTTTTAATGTACAGAGAGCAGCGGCATCACATTTTATGGAGTACAACTTTGATCAAGTATCTGCTAAGACACGAGAACAAAATTACTTACTTTGCATATTGCTATTTGAACTTGACGTGATTTTGTCAATTTTTTGTTGCCCAGGCCTGTTTAGTTAATTGTATGTATAGTGATAAAGATATTTACCATATGCCGCTGTTGAGTACTTTACTAGCCTTACTTATAGCGATGCTAACAGATGCACTTCCGGGTCACAAAACAAGCCCGACAAAACATTTATTTTTTTGCATCATAAACTATATGTAATTGTAAACTACAAGCGGTATACCGAATTATAAATGCATTAAGCAAAATCAACGCTGAGGGGCAACTGATTTAATTTGTGAAAAAAAAAAAAAAAAAGTAAATGGTTAAAATAAATACATACAACAGTGTGTTTAAAACAGCGTACTTTTATAGTGGACTTTTTCTTACACTTAATTTAAGAAAATGTTTTCGCTTTAAAATGTAAAAAATTCTTAACATTTCAGATTTTCATGTCATCTTTTAGGTCCTATGCTGCCCCCAGGCTGCCAGCCTCGGTATTTCATGCTGGTGGAAGGTTGGCGCCGCAACAACGTATCCCCTCCATCTATGTCTTTTGGCTTGTCATATACTGTAGATATATGAAAGTCTGGTTTTGACTTTTTGGTTGAATGCAATAGCAGTTTCTCTCCACGATATCTACAAGAAAAACAAAAGTCCTATATTACAACACATTTATTGATTGCTATATACAGTAGCCTATAAAAAAAAATGCTCTTTACCCAAATCCTCTTTTGCAATTTGGATGTTGACCCTCATTTTCTAAGGCTTCAGGCATTCCAGTTTGACTGCTCCCTAAACCTTCACCATCCTTCCAACCCTGCTTCTCCATCACACGCCGTCCAAAGCCCTGAGAGCAATATTAATGCTTTACACCACATTGTTTACACATAATTTCAATCTATGATCAATCTAGTATATCTACCTTAGTGAATTTTTCAAATTTTCCAATAGATTGCCCTTGATCAGATCCATCTTCAAGACCATCTCTCAGTCTGTTTTCAAATCGCATGCGTATAAAGTCACGAGCGTCCATGTCACCACCATCTGTAATATCAATGTAATCAAAATGAATCCATAATGCCAAAGCAGAAGACTTAAATGTGTGTGCATGTGATACCTTTATCATAGTAAACACTCATATCAACGTCCCAATCATCTGCCGTTTGTTCATCAAAATCTAAGAAACATGAACAATGTTTTCAATATTTTACATTTGTCAAAAGGGTGTTATCAAAATTACTTTTAATCTCAAACCAAATAATGAAATCTAACATGTTGCACAGAATAGACCATACATACCTCCCTCCTCCTCCTGCCAGTACTGGGCATCTGTGTAAAACACCAGTCCAGGGCCCCCTTTTTCCCACTTTAACTCAATCTCTTCTTCAAAGAGCCTCTCTTTGGTCCGTTCCTGGCTGGTTACATCCTCATGTAAGGCCTCATGGCGCTCCCATTCCTCACAAAAGTCGTCATCCTAAATGTGATAATTTTACAAGTAAAATCAGTAATTTTGGCAAATATGGAAGGAAAAAAAAGATAAATATTCTAAACTTGCATCATCAGCATCAGACTGTGAATCTTCTTCTTTTGTTTCTGGCTCTTCTGTGTTTTCTGTTTGAGTGATATCATTTGGCTTCTTTCTTTCTGAAAGTGAAGGAGCTAAAGTGCCTGGGCCTAATATTTCATGCCCTGCTGCAGTTAAAACAGTTTCTTCTGTGGCTGGGAGAGTGCAAGTGTTATGATACTGAAATGGTACATTCCCATAACGGCGGTTGGAGCTGGTCTTGGGAAAAACTAGGCCCAGTTTCTTTATCAGGCGTGGAGGAAGGCGACATGATTGGATGAGCTGGAGGAAAACTGTTACAGGAGTGCCTACATTTCCATTTGGCATCAAAGCCGGTGGATTTAATTCTGATAAGGTTTTGAGGTCGTTCTCTGTGAAATCCTCTGATAGTGATACATGGCGACGATGTTCAGATTTTGTCTTGTATGGAAATGACCCTTCACCTGAAAAGAGAGAAAGGAATGTGATTCGTTTTTGTTATGTTAATAAACAGTAACACATGGGCTAATCAGGTCATGTTGTGGCCTCTTGCTCAAAGGCAGAATGAGAGCAGACGTCAACCATTGAAGCTTCAGTGTACTGGGTTAAGGTACAATTAGAAATAAAATTGGCAGTCATGACCATCTGACCAGGAAATGTCAAAAAGCAAAAATTCTGATTTCTGAAGGCCATATAGCTTAATTACATTACAAACATGGTTACACATCTGTGCAGCAGATAGCATCAGGGTACCTTTTTGTTGTTTTGATGCCACTATTGTATATATTTCTACTATTGTATATATTTCTACCTCCTGCATGCCCTTATTTGTATTTATTTAGTGTGTTTTTGTGTGTGTGTGTGTGTGTGTGTGTGTGTGTGTGTGTGTGTGTGTGTTGTTGTATGTCGCACTTTATCACCGAAGTAAGTTCCTAGTCTGTGAGCTCTGCTCACGGACAATGGCAATAAAACTTCTTCTGATTCTGACCTTTTAAAAAATGTTTACAGTAACTTTTCTGATGGAGGGTCCGCCCGGTGGTCAGTCCTTCCTGTCTGCTTGGAGATGCATACATTTAATGCAATATTGTGGGACATTCCGGGCAAATCAGTGTAATTTCCATGGAGACAAGCAGGTGGCGGACCCCACACTGGAAAAGTTACATAGTGCCTTTACATAACACTGATAACACGAATTATGGCTACCTTTGTCTTGTGAAACTCTGATCCTTTTAATAATACAGCGTTTGGTTAACCAGTTTCCCTTTGAGTCGATCCAGTGATTTCCAGAATACATCTTCATAAATCTGTCAGCGTGAGAAGCGTGGACACAGACGACACAACAGCAGGATTTCACCGCTCTCCGCTGGTCGCCATGGTTCTGGTTCTGTTCATTCGTTGCGAGGGTCTCAGAGCTTGTTGCCTCGCTGTCCTCATTTTGAAGCTTTTCCGTATCTTTAAGAACTTCTGGACGGTGGCGAAAGTGACAACATTTAAAACCACCACTTTCTATAAATTGGCTAAAATAATTTCTTAGATCTGCGGAGCGAAATACCGGTGGAATATTACAGATCACAAAATATACGGGAGGCACAAATTCAGCGTCCGCCATGTTTGTTTACCACCAGCAAGGATGTGTCGTCATTTCCGGCGCCGATTTTACCCAGCCTCTTCCTAAATTTTTCACAATTTAGGTAGATCTAATTTTTGTTTTATTATTGTTGAACAACTGCAAAAATAGGCCCAACTTTTGATTCAAAATTATAATATTTGAATTAATATTAAAGCAGATTTACAGGTAAAATGCACATGAAATGTACATCCTGGACATTCAGTTTCGTATTATGTTTTTGTATTTAATAATAATTCAAATGTATAATTGTTATGAACTCTAACAATGTAAAAGAAAACAAAAATAAATAAATAAAATGAAATTAAATAGAATAAAATAACGGAGTTTATTATAGCCATTGATGGAGCCAAGACAAAATTGAGGTTATACCGTATATCTTAGTGGTAAGTAGGCTGTAAGTGTACACTACAGTAGACACGTAATAATATGGGCCCATAGACCTATAGGTGAAATACTCATGTTTGTCTTCACAATACAATGTAGCCTACTTTTTGACCACCATGCAACCTACTGAGTGAGAGTTCATTAACCTCCAGGCTAATGCTTTCTTTGGCCTTCACCTAAGATTTTATCATTGTGTTGTGATAGTAATAGGTAATAAAGCAGGACTTGTATCTGTACCCTGACATCACTTTTACATGTCCCATAAAATATTGCCTACTGTGTATTAGTCATTAGTTGATATTACAGAAACATAATATGTATAATAATTAAATAAATTAAAAAAAGATTAGAACCACAAAATGAACCACGAATAAAGTTAAATTCACAAATAATTCAACTTTTTTTTCTTCTTTTTTGTGTTGATTCCATGTAAATTCTAGAGTAGTTTAACAATGTTCAAGAATTTTACATCTTAATCTTAAAGAAAAGTTTCTACACGCTGTAAGTATGGGTTATGAGCTTGTAAAAGCCCATATAGTGAATTACCAGGTTTTGAGAGTAAAAAAAACAAACAGAAACTACATATGAAGGCTATTTGTTTTGGTTTGACCACATTGATCTCATGATTCAACATCCTTTTCACTGAGAACATGCCTTTGTGGATAACGCCAAAAGTTTTTAATAAAAAAAATATTTTACCTTTTCATTGTTGCTGATATTACACATACACATATATTATGTCAGATCATCTGTATTTTTACCTTATAATTCTTACCTGCCCTGCACCTCTTTATTATAGGAAGAATGTTATGCTGCTACATCTTGGATGACAGGCAGAACATTTCTCTTAAAACTTTGATCAGATCACTTTGTACCTAGCTGTTTAAAATGCATCCATTTGTCTGTGAGTGCTTCCACGTTCCTGTACCGCAGGTGAAGGTGAAGTGTCAGATAGCACATCATGTCCATCACACTCATGACATGACAGCACACAGGGTTCAATGGCCTCACAACCAAAGTAAGTGCCAGAAAAAAATCAATAGTCACTAGCAGCATTGGAAGAAAAGGGCCATGTGGATTTATGTGTCACACAATATTGCAATATATTAAAAACAAAAAAATAGACTAAAGACTAGAATATTTTTCGGCATCAATGAACTGAAGGTGAAATGCTTGTTTCCTTTCATTATTTCAGTAGTGGCTCTTTTTTCTTTTAACCATCATGTGTGTTTTAGTTATTACTGTTTGGAGGTATTAAATGAAATTTTAGAAACACACTAACTCAGTAACACACCCCATGGTATAATTCGGGAAATCCTAGTGCCAACATTACATCACGCTTCTGCACCCTTAATGTGTCTGTCATCCTTAGATTCAGGAGACAGCAGTTGGTCCAATTGTATAAAGGAGTTTTTATGGTCTTGGCTTAGATAAGTGTTTGTCCTCCGTGCCCGTCTCTGACTGCTCCTAGCCTCTATAAACACAAGTTTTATCACAGGCATTTACAACTGTCAGTGTGTCATGGTGCTGTAGACGCTCCTGAGTGCATTGTAGGTCATTGAACAGTAATGCTCATATTTTTGAACCTGACTTGTGAGACTTCACATTTGAAATATTTTATTTGATGGTGCACTTTTTTGAATGGAGGATGTGACCCCTTTGCCTGCCTGCGTCCATACAAATGTTAGCTTCCCCTGGAATAGCATTAGATTATGGCATTTAATTTATCTAGTTGCATTTATTCAGTTAGTTTTATTGCTTAAATCTATGAAAATATTTCTAGACCTCCTAGTCCAGACATGGGCAAACTACGGCCCGGGGGCCACATACGCCACATACACTGGCCGCATATGCACACTATATATATATATATATATATATATATATATATATATATATATATATATATATATATATATATATATATATATATATATATATATACATACATACATACATACATACATACATACATACATACATACATACATACATACATACATACATACATACATACATACATACATACATACATACATACATATACATATACATATATACATATATATATCCTGGTTTGGCCTCTCTATCAAATTTTAGAACCCATTGTGGGCCCATGTGCCATGTGTCAAAAAGTTTGCCCACCTCTGCCTTAGTGTGTTTCTACTGTGGCATCCCAACACAATTAAAAGTTCAAAGTCAAACTATTTTTTATAACCATTTGGATGAAAAGTTAATTTCTCATAGCCCTTATTTTATTTCTTTACACCAAAACATTGTATGTTTGGGATTGTACATCATAAGATTTGTAGTACTTGGGTAATGATCAGTGTTATGTGTTGTACTTTGGTTTGGAGGTGGTCAATAAATCTAATTTCAATATTGTTAATATTGAACTTGTTAATTTATTGAAATGCACAATTTGAAAACCAAGTAGACTTATATTGTCTATGATACAATAATTAATTAAAAGGAAAGGAACTTGCAGAGTAATATTTAAAACAAGATAAAAAGTGATATGTCTATAATTTCCTCACGTGGTTTCCTTCACTTAATTTTTTCTATGTGTGTGATATATTTTTTCAGGATTGCAAATGTACCATCAGATTATTATTATTATGAGGAAAAATAAATATTGAGGTCTTCATTTTAGTGAATAACTTCCATCCCTAAGTCTGAGTATAATGCCATACTTAAATCCTGTGATATGTCTGAATAGAAGAAAACTGTGTTAAATATATCTATTGTTTGCATCACTAAAGATAATGAGAAAATATGACAAACATTTGGTGCCTGGTGCTGCCACTCAAGTCTGGACTGTAATCATTTTATTACTGCCATTAAGTTTATTGAGTGACCTTGACTTCACAGCACTACTGTTCACCACTACTACCCCTTTCTGTCAGGTCAAAAGTTTGCAAGGGTTGAAAAAAAATGCAACAAGTTAGTAACTATAGTTAATGAAATGATGTAAAGGCGTCAATGAAAAAAATTGAAAATTTGTTTAAAATTAGACACTTGTCGGTCTTTTGTGTCTTTGCTCAATAATAAACTCATCTTCTTATCGGTGTTAAACCTCGGTGCCTGGCACAGAACTGATAACAAACTTGATTGAACTAATATAGGTGACTACCTGATCTATTTCACAGACACAATAAATGGGAATTCCTTAAAATTTGACCAACTTTTGTTTTTGGCTAAAAATGTCCAATTAGGTATGCAAAAGAATGTATTTTATAACTCCAATCTAACTGTCCTTATAAACAAAATTATATGACAGAATAAACTTTTAAAGGTACCTATAAAGCAAAACAATACAGGTGGTGGACTCACCTCTGTTGAACAGAATACGGTGCTTTTTAAAGCCACAAATGACACACATGACAAGGGTTTAACTTGCAGGTCGTTGCCCTGTACACCTTGGCCTCTTTCCAGCTTTCCAGGTGTGAGTTGGCATTGTGCATTTGTGCATGGATGCACTTAAGGTTTAGTCCTTGGTAGCTTGGTACAGCTTGGGTTAATAATGCTTACTGGTAGATAAGGCCCCACCCTTTTGATACAAGCATTACTCCAGCAGTGTCTTTTCATTGAGAAAATCTTATCTCGTTCCCAGGGTTGTTCCATCTGTCACCTGGCAGAGCACATGGTTGTTTTTCACTCTGGTGTATTGACAAGTCAAGGTCCAGTAGGCTGGGCGGGAGGCCTTATAAATACAGGCCACTGCTGTGACGGGACAAGCATTCACCTGGCGGACCTGTACAGCATTAGAATGAACTGCAGATGCCACAGCTCGGGCAGTTGTGATAGGCTTTCTAACCCTATCCTTTTCAATATACTCAGCCAAATGGACCATAGCAGGCCTCATGAAAACAGCTACAGTTCAGTCTCTCACAGATGTACCTGTGAGATGCGGCGAACAGTAGGACTCAAAAGACCATATGAAGTCTGCAAAGAAGCGTCCGTTGTACTGGTAAAAACTGTTCACTTCATGAAGAATCTACCCGCGTTTAACCAGCTCCCCCCAAAAGACCAGTACCTGCTGCTGAAGAACTGCTGGGCTCCTCTCTTCATCCTGGGACTGGCTCAGGAGCATGTGGACTTTGATGTGATGGACATGCCAGCCGACAGCATGCTGAAGAAGATCCTTCTGAATAGACAACAGGGCTCTGACACAGACAGGGAGCAGCCCACTATGGCCCGGGTCAGCAAACTTAAGTCTTGCTTGAAAAAGTTCTGGAGCTTGGATTTGAGTCCAAAGGAATATGCATACCTTAAAGGAACTACAATATTTAACCCCGGTAAGAAGTTACATTAGACCTACATATTGTTATACATTATATGTATACATTTTCTCAAACTGTTGCATTTCACAGATGTCCCAGACCTGAAAGCAGGTTTGTTTGTAGAGGGGCTGCAGCAGGAGGCCCAGCACGCGCTGAGTGAAGTGGTGCAGCTGCTACACTCAGGGGACAGGGGGCGCTTTGCTCAGATCCTGCTCACAGCCTCCTCTCTGCAGAGCATCACACCAGACTTCCTCACTGAACTCTTCTTCAGGCCTGTGATTGGCCCCGCAGACCTGCTAGAGCTCATGGTGGACATGCTCTTCTAGGACTCTATAGACTCATGGTCTTAGGCCTTTCTTTATTTGAGAAATTACTTTTCAGCTATAACTCTTGTATACTGACATTTTTGTACCTTGAATGTGCATTTGTTTAAATAAATATATTTTTGTATTTACTCTGACATTTATTTAAAATAAATTTTTGTATTTAAAATGACAGGATATTTTTCACTGTTTACTACTATTGTAATGCTCGTTATTGATGACTCATGTTTACAAAAGCACATACTATAACAATATATTTAAAAAAACAGCAGGTATGAATAATCTATTGTGATTATTGTTCGCATGTGTGTAGATGTATACAAGAAATTTGTTATTTTTGATAAAGTACTATACATCTTAAATTCAGAATTCAACCCCAAAACTCTTCCTAGGGTATGGGTATTCTCATCACCTCTTTAAATAGTCAGTTGCCCAATGTTCCAGTAGTTTTTCAGTGCTCTGTCTCCCTCTGATGGCAATATTATACTTTGGGAGGATATTCTAAAACAGTACGTGAACCTAAATGTGTCACAATAAATACATTGCTATCCTGTATGGAGACCAGATTCAGAGTATAATGCAGTTAAAATGAGTGACACTGAAATGAAAACACAGGGTTACTGTAAAAAGCAGTTTCAGTGTTTTCAGAGTGGCAGAGTGGCAGTGAATTGGCCTGAGACTGTGGTATGTCAGTTGTGAAACTTTCAGCCTTAACATGACACCTCATACAGGTAAAACAGGAATGTGGTGGCGGAGGCAGCGCCGGAGGAAATGGGGTTACACAGGGCAAACACCCATGCAATGTTTACTAAAGAATTTACATTAACAGCACAACACCAGACTGTGCCAAGTTGTGTTCATGTTACACAGTCTATAAATTTAGTTAAAATCATGATAATAAATTAAGTAATGCATGATTTACACATTACTTTGCAGTTTATATAGCTAGTTAAGTCAAACGGTACAGATATACATAACATGCATACAGCCAGTCCAAACATTTTTAATAACCTAATCTTTCCTTTTTCCATTAAAAGACAAAGACAGCACTTGGATTTTATTTCCTTTTTGTCAGAACCAACCTAACCGGTTCCCACCACAGCTGCGAGCGGAAAAAGCCTGCCTGGTAACACAGTGACCTCGGGGAGATGAGCTAAACGACAATAACGCACAAGGTTAAGAAAAACATCCAGATTGAAAGATTTTGATTTCAAAGCAATAAGAATAATACTTTTTATAAAGCATGTGACAGCTTAAAATATATTGTAGATTTTAAGAAGCTTGTCTGAAAACTGAGTTACTGTACGTACTAGATGTCACCACACTGCAAAATAAAACATAAAAAGTGAATAACAATAATCAAAAAGTTTATTAAAAAAAATACATAACCGGCCACTCCATAAAAAATGTAGCCATGTGGCACAAAGGCATAAAAACCCAAAGAGTAACATAGTTCCAATCTGTACATTTAAAATATGGCTTTTCTAGCACATAGTAAAAACAAGGAGTGTAAATCGCAATAGTCCACATATACAGTACATGAACAATGGCTTACATAAACAGTTGCACTGACAAGAATGAGGACGGTTATGTTCTACCATCAGTTGAATCCTCCAGTTTGACAGTGACAACTCAATGTATGTCGAGTAGTGTACTTTTTTCCGAAAACAATATGGCGCACAAAAATACTAAGAAGTATACTTTGGCTTTCCTCCTTTTAAGGTAAAACATCTTTAGCCACCTGTGGAGTGATACACCATAGTGTAACAACAGTCACTCAAAAGCAAAACCAGCATAAACACCACCAGAAACGAAAGTGCAGTTCTCTGTAACAATTAGATGAGAAGCAAAGGCGCTCCCGAAGAATCCATCTCATGGTAGTATGGCGAGTAGGCTGTGGCAGTGCTGGAGGAATAGGCTGTAGACAAAAACATAACATTAATGGCACACATTTGCATATACATCACATCAAAACTGATACTAAACATGGAACTAAACTTGGAATAGTCCAGAACTAAAATTAGAACAAGACCAAGTCTACATCATGTCTAAACTGTGCTCAAACCAAGTGTGAACAGACCCTCCGATCTCAGTGCACACAGGAGTGGGTGACATTGACAAAAAACAGGATTGTCAGGTTTTCAACAAGTAACCAAGCATTTGCGGGGGGAAAAAAAGACCAAAAAGAAACAATTAGTTCAATCTTGGGAGACACCACCGAACAAAAATGCATGAGATGCATTTATTTAACATAATTAAAAGTAACAGATATTTAAAATATTAACATTTCAGTCATTATCAACATGAGACGGAACTGAAAAAGGCAAAAACATCACTTATTTGATGACGTCAAGGAGAAAGACCCCCAAAAACTCACAAAATTTGCAAGTGACTTTCCATTAAAAAAAAAAAAAAAAAAAAAGCCCAAAGCAGACTTGGCAACTGAAAAAAAATGAATACATTGATTTTTTTTTTAATCCCAATGACAGTACTCAACCAGTAGTATGAAAGTCCATGAGAAATTTATTAAAACGTAACAGTTCAAGTTCAAGGACCTTGACTGTAAATTAAACACAAAAATTCAAACCCTGAATTGCAAAATAACATTATAAGTTTCTCATCTTTTTATTTATAATCAGCACTTTTTTGCAGTTTTTTCAAAAAAATATTTTTTTGTAATACTCATTTTACTCTACTAATACAAGCCTATGCATTGCATTATGTTTAGAAATCTAAAGTAATGCATGTGCAGGTTTTAGACAAAATAGGACAAAATATTCATTGCTTGTTTTCTGTTGACTCATTTGCTTTGTTTCTGTTTCATTGTTGATTTTCTAATTCTGTTGCTTAATCAACTCTCATGTTCAGCCCTAAGAGGCGACTGCTGTCGTGATTTTGGGCTCTACAAAAATAAATTGAATTGAATTTAATTGAATAGTAGCTGTGTACACACAAGGTACACATTGTACATAAATAGTTCAACCTTTGCAATTTGAATGGTCCCAGTAGCAATAGCAAAGCCTGGTGCAGTAGCTCTACAAGTTCCCAAGCCGTTATTTAAAAGTTATTGAAGTACAATGACATGCTCCTCATTCAAAACATGTAAGCAGACACCATCCTTTTTTAACAAGCCCTGCACAGAATAACAAAGAAGGAGGCTGCAGCACTGGTAATCCATCCGTAACCCAAGTTTGTTTGGTAAAATGACATAAAAACCAACAGGACATTATATAGTGCGGATTTAATGCGATGTGAAGCAGGAGGTGTAGCATGACTGCGCTGGCTGCACAAAAAAATCGAGGGGCACTGATAGATGGGTGTAAGGTGGGCAGGAGAGAGGCAAAGACTAATGAACGAGGGAGGGGAATATGCAAAGAAAAGACAGGAATGCAGGACTTTCTCTGCAAAAGAGTGCCATGACATAGTGGAAAGCAGAGGAGGAGGTGAGAAAAAGCCCCAAGCTACAACAGCACACAAAAGACACCTGCTCACAAGGATGGTATTTATACCTCAATGACCGGGGGAAATACGCAGAGGAACCCGAGAAGCCCAATCATTAGAGTTTTGGTGCTAATCACCAGCATTAAGTCATTCAAGCTTCAATTGTTAAGTTTGTTGTTCTGGCACACAAATACATGAAATAAAGTTTGTATGTTGGTCTTGACTAGAACTTAAAATAATTTTCCATATCTCATAGCCTGTTAAATACAGGTTTACATTTTGTTTTATTTGCATTAATTACTGTTTTATTCAACATTAAATATAGGGCTGACAAGCGTATGCAATTACTGGAAAATCTTCACTTACTTTTCCCACTGTAATGCCTCATTTTCCTGGCTAGCTCGTCCGATGGCGTCTCCTCTGACACTTTCACCTCTGGAACTGTGTGCAGAAGAACAACAGATCAAATAAGGACAAACTCATGAAAAGACGTTTTTAAATAAAAGCGCCCCCATTCCTCCTCTACACTGGACAAAGTGTGTCAATATCAGTCCTACGTCTTGACAAATTCAAACTTGTACCAACTTGCCTGAGATTAACCAACCACTACTGGGTCACTTCAGATTACTAGGCCTAAAACTATGAGCAGAACAAAAGATGACTCATTAGAAGATCATATGAAGATATATTTAGCATGTTTCAGTTAAATATCAGGGACAATTTCATTCATGGCAATTTTAAATGTTTAATTATTTTGTTGACCAGATTTATTGACCTCAAAAGTGGTTTTCATAATCATGGCACATTTTAACTTTAAAAAGGAAACTAGAATAAAAAGCTACAAAATTTCTGATACAAGTGCTCTACACCAAACTTTAGCATTTTTGATGCTATGATAATTTAATGAGGAAACAAAAAATCAGCGAATCAGCTTGGGATATGGGACAAACAGCCTAAAACTTGGACTGTGATGTTTAAATAGTAATGGCTGCCCGAACTTACTTGTGTGCGTTTGTGTGTGTTTATGAACCACTTACACTCGCTGCTGAAGGTATTGGTCATGGTTTCGTTGCCACTGTCTGGGAGGGTGCCATCATGTCCCGTCCGCCCGTTTGTGCGCTGTCCCGAGGAGGATGGGTGGCTTTTGTTCCTTTTGCCCTTTCGTGTGCTGATGCGAATGACACCGTGCACTAGTTTGCATTCAGCCTCCTGCTCCTCCAGATTATAGTCCTGTGCAATGCTGTAGATGAGCTCACTAATCTCATTGGTTTTACGGGAGAAAGAGGAGTCAGAGGTGCATTTGGCAAGTTGGTCAATTTGGTGCAGGGCGTACAGTTCTAGCAGCTTTTTGGTGATGAGGGAGTCTATGTCTGTGCCTGTGTCACTCGGGTTGTCCAAGTCAAACTCATCGAAAAGGCTTGTGTTGCTCACTGGCCGCTGACTGTCACCTTTACCAGGCACACGGTTCCTTTTTGATGCTGAAACAGGGTACTTTACTTTCTGCCCTGCTATGTGCACATCCGGATATCGGAAGCTGTCAAAAGTGGTAAGCTTGGCCACTTTGGGCTTGCTGTTCTCCAAAGGCATACCACAAGTGGGATTAGGAATAGCCATGCCATTAGGAGGGTGGGATTCTGCGTTGGGTTTAGGGTGGTCAGTGGAGCTCTCATTAACAGGAAGGCATGGCTCACGGCTCCCATAAAAGCCACAAGTCAATACACAGCAGATGAGGGCCTTACAGCTGCTCCAGCCCACAGAGGCACAGGAGCCACAGGCATGTCTACTGCTGACTGCATTGTCTGCAGACCCAGGGATGAATCCAATGGTCTCTGATCCTCGAGCTGTCCCATTTCGTGGATGACCAGTGCTACGGCCATATTTGCTGTCGTAGTGTCGGGAGTGGTCAGTGTGGTGGTCATGGCGATGGTCTCCATGGGAGTCTTTATTGGAGTCCTGGCTGCTCTCCCTGGAGATGGTACGGGAGTGCCGGTGCTTGTCTGGTCTGGTGTTTTTGGAATGGCGAGAGGACTGGGGAGCCCCTGTGTAGTGGCCTGCCCCTGAACTGTGGCCAGGCATGGCTCAGAGTGCCTGAGACCTGCAACAAGGAGGAAAACGGTTTCAAATAGTTTGTTGCAACAGAGGCCTGCATTGTCAAACCATCATTCCACTGTTTAGGTGTAACCACCTGATTTGATTTTGGCCTCTTATTTACACAGGTCAACAAAAGCACTGATTTGGGTTGGATGAACACATACTTCGGTTCATTTTTGTCATGCCAATGTAAATTTGGTTACAGTTGCTCAATTATGCAAAGAAACAAAGGTGTTGCCAATGACCATTAAACAATGCACTGTTTTCATTTTACTGCCAAATGGTTAACTTACCGCATATGAGAAAAGTGTGCGTCGCTTTTATTGTCGAAAACGTCTCAACCAAACCGCGGAAGTCTCCAAGAGAAAACTAGCCTCAACTGCGCTTCCAACCCGAAAACAAAAAGCAGCCTATTTTGTCCACCGCCCACGGTTTTTCAAGTGCGTTTACTTCCACCAAATTCAGATTTGGACAAATCAGCGGTGAGGTCAGTGCGCCTTATTCACTTTACCGCCTTCATTCGCCTCCGTTCAGTTTTGAGCTCATTCTCTGCCGCGGACAATCGGTGAATCGAGTCTCCCAGTGTTTGCCTTTTACCTGCGGCTACAGCTTATCCGTGTTCTATGCGGATCAGACATCCACCCACAGGTGAGCACCCTGTGACGTCAGGCAGTGCGCAGCAGCAGCGTGCGTAAAATAAGAACAGGGCAGACGTTCCTCTCCAAACAGACAGTTAGGACAGAGTGGCGAGTAAAGGTTTATTTTAAAATATATACAGAGTTGGAATGTAAAAACACGATTGCAGACAGTTTCATGTTTTTATACTATTTATTATTAACTGAGGCTCTGTAAAGATAAAAAAGTTTACATGAAATAGGTAAAGACAGCGGAGGTGCACAGCTGCTATGCCAGGTGCGTTTTCCAAACAATATCTTTCATACTGCCCTATTTCCCCTGTATAGAGACACTTAATCACACTCTCAATTGAAACAGCAGTGCCACCTGGAGCAAATAAATCAGTAGTAAAGGGGGCTCCTCAGTTTGCAACCACAAAAAGGAGAGCAGGTAGGCTATATAGACAGCCAATAATATCATTATAACTGCTTTTCAAACCTTTTCCTGTTTGTGCCCTTATAACTATGTGATAGTCCTCTTAGAACTACACGTACAAGTGGCATTTGTTTGTTGTTAATTAGGTTAACCATAATTGGACATTTAAGATGCTGACAGAGAATCTGGATCTATTCCTACTGCCTACTCTGAATTACATTTTTCCTACATAGATCTATAAAAAAAAAGTCTATGCCACAATCTATTTTTTCATGTATTCTACATTGTGACTTTGCAGTAACATAAGTCATTTTCTGGCTGTATACATTGCAGAGATCAGCCTATATAAAAATGCTGTACATGCACAATTTATATCAGCACACAATGTTACGTTTACAGATGTTCAAAGCTGGAGAGCTGGTCACCTTCTTGACCTGTGTGTCTGTGGGTTCCTCGTCAATGCAGGTGTCACTGGGCAGCTGCTGTGACAGACCAAAGTGTCCTGGGGCTCTCGTGCTCCCACTCTCTGCAGAAATGGAGCCAGACGTGCGCCTAGGATCTGTATCAATCTCATATCTGTAGTGGTATCCCTCCAGGACGTCCCGACACGCATCTCTCATCTCAATGATCCACTTTTTCATGCCTTTGCGGTTGAGGTAAAGTACAAAGAGGAAGACCATGCCCACAAAACCAAGGACAAGCCCTAAAAACACATAGGATGTTTGCAGAGACAGGTCTGTGACCTCTCCTTGGACAGGAGCAACGCAGCCAATGGCTTCTACCCCCAGACCACGGACCCGGGCATCAAGCAGCTTCTTTGGTGAAGCACACCTCACACTTTCTACATCAATGTTCGCTTTTGATTCATTCAGCCAGGAGACAAATGCACGGATCTCACAGGAGCAGCTGTAAGGATTGTCTCCAAGAAGTATCCGGATGTCTCCAAGCCTGCCCAACTCCTGAAGAGCATCCTCTCGAAATGTCCTGAAAGCATTGTCCCCCAGGTCCAGCAGCTCCAAATGGCTCATGCCCGAAAAGGTGCCAGTGTAGACCACCACCAGGGAGTTGTTTCTGAGGAAAAGCTGCTGCAGGTTGGGCAGGTGAGCGAACATTCCGGGTGGAAGCAGAGCCAAGTTGTTTCCTGACAGGTCAAGTCGGAGGAGCCCCCTGAGGCCGCCCCATCTTAGGGCAGTTGTGAGGTCGGTTAAGGCGCTGGTGTTGTACAGAGCACGGCTGAGGTTGAGCTCTTGGAGGGGGCTGCCGGGGATGCTCAGAGCCTCTGGGTGGAGCAGAGCCAGCTGGTTCCCACTGAGATCCAGAAAACAGAGGTTGATGAGGGCAGAGAAGCTGTGGGATGCCATCTCAGAAATCCTGAAAAAACAATTAATGTGTAGGTATATTATGTATTACATAAAAACAATACATAAAAACATACCTATTAAATGTAATAAACACAACTTACAGAAGTTACAAAATATGATTCTGTGAACAAGTACAAATAAACTATACATTACCCATTATTGTTTAAAATGATGTTGGTGACATTGTCTAGCTCTGTGAATGAATCTGACTCAATTCGTTGTAAATTATTCCCAGTGATGATGATGGTCCTTGCATATCCAGGAATACTTCGAGGCAATGTTAATAGATCTGCCGAAACACATTTAACTGTACGAGTGAGGGCAAAACACTCGCAGCCTAATGGACACTCCAGGCACTGACCAGGTCCACAAAATAGAATTCCCAAAAATACAAAAAACACAAAAATGTACATCTTTAAGTCAGACAAAATCATATTTAGTCCACTATTTACAAACCAACTGATAATTAATGATACGGTTACACGTTTCTATGAGCCAATATAGAAAAAAACTCTCTAGAAACAGTCTCTCCTCATCCGCTGCACTCGGGGAATAAAGGATCCCGTAAATTGATGGTGGTTCATATCACGCAGAATCTCCTGGATGAAAAAGGTGTGTGGTTCTCTTAAAGGTACAGAGAACAATTAGGATGAGTGCAGCCACTGTCTGACACTCACCACATATTGTAGAAATTTGCTAACATAGTTTTACAAAATCATTCGAATATTCATATGATCAAATAACAAACACATAATATGAATACATTATTACATAGCCCTACATCACAACACAATAATGTACAAATCCAAATCCAAATTCTTATAAATGTTAGGAGGTTGTAAGGAGGTGTTTATTTAATAGTAATTCTTAACTTGTAAACATATTTTACACAGCAATACTGTAATTTACATATGACCCAGTATAATTTCCATCTTTGGTAACCAGTCAAATTGCCACACAGGTAAATGATGAATTCTGAGTGAATCATCGTGGGAGCGTACATTAGCCACAATGTCAAACACATTCTTCACTGTCTTTTATGAATATGGAACTGGTAGCTGCACTGAAAAAAAAAAAAAAAGAAATTAAAAAAAAAAAGAAAAAGTGATTTACTACATTTGTAATTGTATAAAAGCCCTCATTGCAGGCACAACAATCATGGTAACTCACATAAAACATAAACTAATATCCATTTTAAATTACAGATGTCAAACAAAATAAGAAAACATTTCACAGTATGTAAACGATATATGAAACACACATTTTCTACCCACAAATAACTTTAGTGTTCTGTTAATTGGCCTCCCACAGAGCAATGTCTGTATGTACAAGTGCAGTCAAAACACTTTCATTGTCAGTATTGCAATAATGTATGTATCAACAATAATTACAGTCTTTGAGTCATGGTGCTCATTAGTGAAAGTTGAATGTCAGGATAAAAGTGGTGAGGACTCCACTGAGCATGATGAAAGGCAGCCAGGTCTTGAAAAATGCAGCCCAGCTGAATGAGAGAAAGGAGAATACATGTTAGCGTGGTCATGGACACCTCGAATGCCCTCTGTCTACATGAACACACAAGGACATAAGCGGTGTGGGCTGGTTTGTCTCCCTAGGGGGCCCAACTCACATGTCCTGCCTATGTCCTCCTGTCCTCTACAGCAGCCAGCATAGGGAGCCCTGGCAGAGGGGTGACCTCCACACAGGGGGGGCGCTACTGTCATTGATGAATTATGCTGCTCACCTTCCCTTTAAAAAATCGTGTGCTGTGGGAATATATGTGCAGAGGCAGCACAAAGTGTGACGCCAGCTTTCTCTATGTGGGTCAGGGGAGAGTAATGAGGGGAATCTCTCAGCCATATGCCTCTGCATGTAGAAGCAGTGCAATCCTGGAAACTGGTTAGATCGACAATCAAGATGTGTTTAGCCTCTTTGACTATAGTAATTATAGTAAAGTGTATTTTATAGGATTATTTGGGCAAAATGATGACATAAAACTGACTTGTGAACAATGTCTACCACTCTTAAGAGATTGTTGTATTATGATTCAGTGCTGTTAAGTTAATGCTACTTTAATCTCAAATACAGTCACAATTGAGTCTAGTTTCGTCAGCCACTTGTTCTATTGGTCAGTATCTCTAACGCTGTCAGTAAACGACAGGTGGATTTAGACAATTGCAATGATGTGCCAGACTTCTGGGAAAATACTATTTGAATGTGTGAGAAAAAAATCATCGTGACTTAAGCTCCAAGAAAATTACACATTAGTTTTCTTGTAATGGCATTTTAATATTATCGCTTTTCTTGTAATAGTATTTCTTTGTAATGCACAAGACTACAGTAACGATGATTCATAAATGGAATTGATTCTCTGAACTAGCTGCATTTTTTCGAAAGTTTGATTGCACTGAAAAGCATGGCTGCATTTGATCCAAATATAAAGGTGTGGTTAGGGAAGAATTTCCTCCATTTAAATGAGGATAAAACAGAATACATTTTATTTGGTGATTCTGCATTATAAGATTTTGATTGGTTATCATCCAAGTTAAAATCAACTGTAAGGAACCTTGGGGTCATTTTTGGATCTACAAATAATGACTGATTGATTTTAAGATCATTCCCAAGATTAGACAGGGCAAAACAAGACCGTAATCTCTCATCTTGCGTTATTTATTTATGTATTATTTGGTTTACCTCACATGTTTCCCATGAACCAGAGACAGCGCACACAGATTCACCATGTTCCAGGATGTGCTGTTATCGTAGCGCATTAGGTTCAGAGCCATTGCAACGTGAGAATGGCAGTTATCAAAGCAAAGATTGTGCTTTGAGGAAAAATAAAAATAGATGGTTACATGGTATAATTTGTTCAACTGTTTTTATATTTACTTTTAGACTCTCTTTTGATTATTTTGCTCTTACCGGCCTAGATTTGTACTCTTCTGATGCATCATGGACAGCTTTATCCCACGTAGCAGCACCGTTTCCACAGACCTTGTCAACATCTAGCTTCCAGTATCTACAATACAATTTTAGACACTTCAGGTAAAAGCAAAGGTTGAACAGTTTTATGTACTAATGCATGAAAATAATGTTTCATGTTGTGAATAAACATACTTTGTTGGCCTTCCAAATCCCATGTTGTCCTCCTGTAAAAGGAAATTTTAAAAGTATTTAAGTTACATATATTTTTAAGAGGATTTTGTTACTATGTCTTATTTTAGTCGTATTATTATAGAACGTTTAAGACTAATTTACAAGATATGAAAGTGGGAATGGGGACTATAGTCTTAAATATGTCCAAACCTGCTAATGAAATACTCACTGATACATAATATGAGCCTGCAAAATCCCGGATTACTCCAGTCGACGTGCATATGCCCATGTGACCAATGAAGGGAAGCACCCACCTGAGGGAGGCACCACAACAGAGTATGGGACAGTCCTTTTATAGAGTATAATACAGCACTAACAGAGATGTCTATACTCGTTTAACACGCAACAACAACTCAACACTACGACTGTAAAATGCAACGATGGATAAAGTGATCTAACCACGCACAGGCTGTGAAGCACTGAACAGAGTGGTTTAGCTAGCACAACCCAAACACGGTGTCTTACGATAGCATAGGGATGGGGGTCCAAACGATGCAGTAGGGGTAACGGTTGTGTTTTCTGTCGCCTTTCAAAAAATCTCCGTGGTAGTTCATCATAATGTCCGTTTCATCCACCTCCGCCATCACTCTGCGATGACTGACGCACGGTTACGCAAGGATTTGACGCACGGCAACCGCTACTTACGCCGCAGCCGTGGCCCATGGATCTATGTGTGACCCATATACAGTCTATGATGTGACCCCATTGATTGTATACAGTAATATATATTACATTAGAGGCCCTCACGGTGAAAACATATTATTATATGTATTACAATGTTGGGTTCCTTTATCTTTTCTAAAAAGGACACTTCCTTTCCACTTTAGTTTATAATAAGCCTGTAAACTCCGGTAAAACAAATTGTTCTACTTTTTGAAATCACATTAAACATATTGGTTATTAGAATTTGATATTCTATTTCATGTTATTTTTTCTTAAACTCATAACTCCCTGTTAAGATCCTCTCTCTAATCCCAGCGGCAGCTGGGTCACCTCGTTATTGCAGTATGTAGGACAAGAAATGTTCCTGTACCACTTATGTCTATAATGTACTGTGTTCACGTTTGTAACACAGGAGTCAGCAAGATCTGAGTGCAGAATAGACACGGACAAATGGATGGAAATAAAGAAAGTTTGTGTACTTATAGTTTATCTTGTCACCCCAGTTAGAATTGCATTAGTAATCATTATTACATTATTATCACGTTAACTCCACACAAGAAGAAGAAGCTTCAGTGTTAAATATATATTTTTACTTTGTTTACAACAAAGACTATGACATGAAATATCAAAGAAAACGTAATAGTACAAAGTAAACACAAGGAAGCCTAGTGTTGCATGTTTAAAGACCCAGTCAGTACAAAGGCAAGTGATGGACGGGTGGCTCTCTCAAATAGTTTGTGCCAAAGCAAAACAGAAACCCTAATCACCTCCAAACATTAAACACTTACAAACCAGTTGTCAAATGCCATACATTACTGTCTGTGTCTCACAACCAACAGTAGCATTTTTTGCCAAATAATTCATGCCATTTTCATTAAGAATTCTTACGTTTAACACAAATGCAATTTGTAAAAATGATTCACAAACATTTATCATGTTGCTCATTTTAACACTCCTTTCTGTACAACCAAGCACTATAAGCCAAAATTATGTTTCGATGATACGAAGAAAATACAAATCCTTGGCAATAAAAGTGATGATAACCTTTGGTAGAAAAAAATTTGCTCTTATACAACAAGGTTTAATTAAATGTTTTATCAAAAACTTAATGTTTGGTGACAACATTTATATTTCTGTGATGAAGGGAAATGATCATTTGGATTTGCACTTTGCAGCCTTTCTGAGATCAGAGTACTGAGACTTTCAGCTTCAACACAAAAGCGCAGAGATAATGCATTCACGCACTGTCAACTTTGTCAATCCTACCTGATCCTACATGGAGGGCCAGATAAATGGCTATGACCTGAAAATAGGTCACCAACTGTCGATGCCACCTTAGGAGCATCTTGCAAACATAAAAAGTGCTGAACTCCTCTCCCTGTGAGTGATGTGGGTAGAGCACTTCTCAGACCCTGCACTTTAAGCTGAGGGGAGCTGAGGGTTTTTTTTGGTGCTATAAATTGGTGAGAAGGCTGTTAATCTACACCACCTTAATTAATTACTCCCCAGTGGACTACAGACACATCCTCTCTTGGTATGAGGAAGGTTGATGCATAGTGCAGAGATGTGACATACCTTTCACTCAATGATTTAGTCGGTTTAGGGAATTCACAAATCAAACAGAAGCTTCAACAGTGCTTTTGTGTGTACGTCTGTGAGCAACTGGAGTTTGTTTAGCTCGGTCGGCATTGCACTTGTCCATCTGAGCTGCTTTCATCGTCTGAGCCATCTGGACCCACCCCACGCAGTCCCGTGATGCGGTAGCCCATGTGAAGCAGCATAACCTCCAAAGGATCTGCATTCATACGTCGCTGGTTGGCTTGAGCAGCACTCTCCATGTCCTCCACAATCCTGACATTTTCACACTCCATCTATAATTAAAGTGAACATTTAATAAAGTAACCTAATTATCACCATCTATGCATTATGGGCATTTGTGTGAAAGATGAACCTCAGGCCTGGGAGTCCATAACCGAACAACAGGGTCGATCCCGCTGGTTGCAAGGAAGCAGTAGCTGGGGTGTGGCTGTAAGCAGTTGACGATTGACTCATCTCCCTGTAGTATCCTCACCAAGTTGGTGGTTTCTTTTTCCCAAATAAAGAAAGAACCATCATCTGAACCACTGACAATGTACTGGCCTTTGCTGTGGAAAGAAGATACAAATAAGAGGCATAGCTCCTTTTTGAATCCATCATTTGAAAAGTCATTACCACATAGCAAATATAGCTATAGTATAGTGTAGTATTAAGCATAGTTAAATTACAAATGATATTCAAATATGAATAAAAAACGAACGCCAAACATAAGTAATTTACTGCCCTCTAGTGATATATGTGTGAAGTGCTGGGGAATTTTACTTGCCTTCCAAAAAAGTTGGCTTCCTTAATATCTGTAGTCGTATTGCAGTGACCACAGTATCGATGCTTGTAGTCAAAACTGCGTTCTCTAAGTGCCAACTCATCTTCAGGGATGGACTCCTTTCGACTGAATGAGTGAAATCTAACAGAGCTGTTGGCCTTTTTGTCTTCTGTTGATTAAGAAGGGAATCATTTAGATTGTATATTGTAAATTTTACAACACATAGCGGTAATGGTTGCATGTGCGTAACAAATGCATAGATTTTGAATGTTCTCACCTGATTCATTTTTAGCAAATAAAGCAGCTTTGATGTCCTTATCAAGGGCGTCACACGCACTACTGTGAGCCTGCTCGGGAAACTTTCCCTTAAAGTCATCCAAACACTCCAGGGCCTCTGTCACATATTTAAGTTCAAAGAGACATCGTGCAAGCCTGAAATGAGCCTTCAGATGGGCAGGGTTCAGACTCAGAGCCTTCAGGCAGTCCCTGAGAGCATCATAATGGTCACCATCCCTGTAATGCAACAAGTAAAAATATGTTAACTTTGAAAGAACAATATAAGGATAGGCAAAGTGAACAATCTCTAATGAAGTAAAGCTTACCACTTCCGTTTCATATAGGCTGCTGCTCGGTTGCCATACAACATTGCATTGCAGTCAGCTTGATGAATACCTAAGCTGTACAGCTGGATGGCCTGTGTCCATTGCTGTCGTGCAAATGCATCATTTGCTTGTTGCTTTATTTTCTCCAAGTGAGGAGGAAGCTCAGGCAAACTGCAAAATATGTGTATAATTATATCTTTGCCATGTTTCATTGTGATTCTACAAGTAATAACAAAGTAAATACAGTAATTATCTTACCAAGCATGAATCTTGTTTCCAGCTAATCGAATATGGCTTGTTTGAAGGTGAATACCATTAGATACACCATTGGTCTTCCTGCCGTTCTGTAAATCTACACAAAAAATAAATAAATGAATAAACAGCACCAGCTTTATGTGCCATAAAAGCAATACTGTACCTGGTGATGACTGGTACTTCTTTTGAAGAAAAAAAGTGTATGGTTTTTGTTTAAATGTGAGGTCAAACAAGTATACCTGAGAAGAGAAGGCAATATTAATATTACATCATCATAATTATATAATTCATTAGAAAATAAAATATTCAGTTACTTTGTTTTTTAAGAATTACCTGTTCACCCCCCATATTAACAAGTAGCTCAGTGCCATCTGGACTGAAAGTGACATAAGTAGCTACCAACACCCTGAGGCGGTTATTGTAGTCAGGTAGTTTGACGGGTAAATGACCTAGTACAAGGAAATGAAAAAATGAATGAAAAAAAAAAACGAAAAAAAAAACAACACCATTATACTATTAAATGTCTAGTGTCATAGTGTAAATGATTATCTAATACAAGACAAATTATTCACCTGCTACATAATACTGCCCTGCTCCATCTGGTATGGGTTTTTTTCTGTCACAAAACGTGTGCACTGCTGCAGATGTGCTCTGCACCATAGATTTTCTGTGAGAATGAGAAAGTTTAAACTTCCAATACGTAATGCAATTCATAAAATGATCACACTGTATCACAAATCAAACCCCGACAGACCTATAATTGTGAATCATTCGGATGTCATAGAGGCGTACAAATGGCCCATTAGCCCCCACGGCTAGGTAATTGTTGTCCCGTGGATTAACAGCTAAACATTTCGCTTCCACCAGCTGACCACAGAACTCTGTCAGGTCTATGAGAATTTCTGAATGTTTGCTGCTCTCTCTCAGATCATACTGTCTGGAAATATTAAATAACATCAAGTTATAGCTTTGGTATCGAAACAGTACCAGTATCTTTATTTTGCATATTTCTACCTTATAACACCATCCTCTGCCGCACTCCAGAATGTGTTGGGCCACATGGGTGCTGTGGCGATGCGTTTGACCCTATTTGTATGATCAGAAAACATGTGGATGGTTTCCTTTGCAGTGACGTCATGCACATGAACCTTTGTGTCCGCAGCACCAGTCACCAAAATCCTGTCACCGGAGTGAGGAAGGAACTGTGCAAGACCAAATGATATTGTTAAAATGCACTGCCTCTAAATGCAGGAATAAAAGACATACTGGGTAAGGCATGGAGCATTCAGTTTTCTTTTTATGCAACTCCCCCATTTTCATGTACACATATATAGCTACTATAATGTGTATGTTGTCTCGAATGTTACCTTTACAGAGAAGATGTTTGCTGCATGGCCTGTATGCATAGTTGTAAGCTTCTTTTGTTTGAAAGGGTCCCAGATGATGGCATGCTGATCATCTGAGCCAGAGGCCAGAAGGCTGTGGGGAAAAAAAGAAAAACAAAATATGTCAAGATGCTTTTGATTGTGACAATTTGGTTAACTTTAACTGTGCATTATTTATAAGATGGATGATAGTGGCTTAGAGGGTGGAGCATGGTAGTTGTCTTAAAACCAACAATTAGCTGTTCAATCTGAGATCCAACTAGACATGTAGACTAGACTGTAGCTGAGCAAGACCATCAAACCAACACCTTTTGCATAGATTAAATGTGGTCTGTCCCAAAGCGAAAAAAATGCAATGTAAGGTCACTTAAAACTCACTGCTAAGTGAGCTGCATGATTTGGGGAAATTTCTAATTGTCATTTTGCAAACAAGCATTGCAATTAGATTTGCGATTCATTGAGATGATTTAGTTTACATTTTAAGTATGTCCAAATTAATTTACTGAGTGGTGGAAAAGACAGACTAATATCAGAATCACATTTCAGAAGTTTTTAAAGATGATTAAAAAAGGAAGGATTTAATTTTTACCAACTTAACTTTTTAGTTTTAACTAAAAGCACAATACAAATAGACTTACTCTCCACGTTCATTCCACTCCAAACAGTTCACACAGCCAGTATGACCCTAAAACACACAATGTTTAGTGTTATGAGGGATAGTCTATCCTTCTTATAACTCACTACAGACTTCAGTCTCACCTGCAGCTCTGTCTCAAGTCCAAGTCTCTTGATGAAAGGGTCTGTCACATGGTAGAGTCTTTGGAAACCTGATGCTCCTTTATCCTACAATGTAATAAATGAGTAAATTATTTTCACCTGCGTGGACTCAGGTAAATATGTGGGTATTTTAAATTTAACCCACCCTGATCTGCCGGTGGAGGAGGTCTCTGGTGATGTTGACAGTGGTCATGGTCTCTTCCCGAAAAATCAAAAAAAAAAAAAGACTTTTGGAAAGCTGTGGTCAAATATTAGGGGACATCTGTAATGTGGCTGTAATACAATGACAAGAAAAAGCAGTTATTAAACAGATTATTGGATTGCCTCATCCAATGTGTCTATATATTGCAATTACGGAGCACGATAAGTTTGATCAGCATAAAACCATTATTAATACTGCTGTTAATGGCAAACTAATTTTTATAAATAATGATCACTATTCTCTCACTGTCTTGTAAGAAGCAATGCACTTGGTCCAACAAGAAGGCAACTTTATTAGCGGTTGCTAGTGGGCTAATATTTGCTACTTTTAACATCAAAATGTAATCTTAAAAAGTGCAGCATCAGACATAAGACAATGTTTTACTTTGAGATATTAGGTTATTATTCTTTACTATCACAACATGCAGTGGGGAATGGACCTGTCGTTTTCTATGTAACTGGTGTTAGCGCATTTACGTTTATTGCTAGCTAAACAAACCATCCACTTCACATAACGTTGAAATTTGCCATTATTTCAAAACAACATTTTGATATGTACATCATACCAGTCCCCTTGATATAGAAAGACGTATGTCACGAAATGTCCATGGAATAAACATGCAAAATCACCCTCTATGCGAGTTTGTTGACAAGAATTTCGCTAATGCCTTCCCCGAACACTGCCCTCTGCACAACTGTGGTTGCCAGATCAAAGAAGCAATTTTCAGCATAAGCGCACCCCACGAAAGATACGCGAAACAGCTCGACATGTATGCATTATTATCATCATCATTCAAGAACATTAAGTTTAATATTTAAGAAAGCAATACAACTTATATCACAGGTGGTTAGCAATGCTGCACCAAACCTAGCAGTTTGTATTTCCAACTCTATAAGCAGTAATATGTATATTACTGCATCTAAATTCTAAAGCATATATAATAAAGGTATTCTTAAGCTAATCAAAATATTCTCTTAGAATTGTTGGAGCTTCAGTCTGTACATGTAGGCCTAAATCCATTTAGTTTTATTCATCACTATGTAATATGGTATGTTATAAGTATTATATTATATTTTACTCTAGAATCGTGCATGCGTAGATGTAGAAAATCCCGTTGAACTTTCACAGCACGATGGTTTAACCTCTAGAGTAGCTGTTCTCGTGGTGGTCTACAGTACAGTACCTGGGCGCTATCCGGCGGCCATGGTATGACTGTAGTACCACACACACACACACACACACACACACACACACACACACACACACACACACACACACACACACACACACACACACACACACACACACACACACACACACACACACACACACACACACACACTTTCCATATTTCAGGCTCATGTTATATTGTGCCATTTTGGGGACGATTAACCATTCAAAAGAAATAAGTGCTATGGCAACGGTTCCAACTTTTCATCATCCTGCTCTGTAAACAATTCGTTGTTTTAGTTTCCATTAATCGCTGTACGGAAATGTCTAACCTTTACACTTTTAAAAACATTTTTACATTTTTAACATGCTTTGAAATGTGACTTTCTACCTTTCCAAGATGGCCGCCACATACGGTCTATCATTGGCTAGATATGTTACTCTAGAGTGCTTTGCTATCACTATGGCTGTCTGCATCTCGCTGTTCTCCAACGCACAGTTGTCGAGGCGAGCGGAACAACAGCGGATGGTACGGATTGTGTTACTAGCCTGAAACAGAGATTTGCTGCATCCTCTGATTTTGGAAATCAAAAGGTAAGTCATCAATCAATCGCAACCACATTACCAAAGCATTTACAACAAAGCGATGGAAACGGGCAGAGATTTGATGCGCCACGGTAACTTTTAAGCCTCTAAACAAGCTGTAACGTAGCATTAGCTGTTAGCTGTTAGCATGTTAGACGGAAACAGATTTGTCACGGATTATTTTACACGGTTAACGGACCAGAGCATCTTTCAGCGAAAATAGGCCATTATAAGTTTGAGGCAGGAAATTATACCCTAAATCCACAGACTTTCCATATTAAAGACTACGCATTATGGTTGAGGTTGGTGTAGTTACAGACAAAGCACATCAAATGGATGTAAGCCATGGTTTGTGTGTATTTTTAACCCATTGTTTTTCTTTGCTGATTAGCCTCTAAACGAAATTAAGGATTTTGAATTTTCGTGTATTCACAAACAATTTGTATTCTGTGTACTGTTGCACCACTTCCCGTAGGCTATGGGGATAAAAATGTTCCTGCACATATTATGTAACTGTACCGCATGGCCTAATGTTGTTATTTTTGTTACTACTTAAAGAAGGGTGTTTATTACATGTGTGAGGAGACAAGTTTGATGGATAAATTGATCACTTATGTGCAGCGTTTGCTTTTTATTTATTAGTATATTTGTTCTTGCCTGTTTCAAAACTTTAAGGTGTCTACCTCCTCGACTCTGATGTCTAGGTGTATTGTATGGATTCCTTTAAAATCTTAACTTGAACAACAAATGTATTAATCTATATTTCTTTGTTTAAAATTAGGCTGAGTAATTGTTTGTATGGAATGACAACTTCTCAGAGATATATTGACTCAAAACCAGCAGGTAAAACAACACATTGAAGGGGTCATGCAATTATTCATTATTCCAAATTCTTTTCTGTAATGTAATTGCTCCATATCTTTTAGCTCGGTTTGCTGACATGGAGTGGCAAACACCAGCTGTGTCAGAAAAGTTTCAAAGCCGCTTTGGCCGTCGCCCTGGGACCTCAGACAGCGGGGACACTGGTATCGGCACATCAGTGTCTGATAGTACAGAAGGTAAGAGTCTCCATGTGTTTTATTTGACACACTGATACAGCTTATAACTTCAAGCTATTGCATCACATCATCCAGGGATGTTTACTGCACACTGACCAAGGGGCCTCACATCTGTGTTGTTTATTAGTGTTAATAACATGGAAAGCATGGTCACAGTGGACTCCAGGTCCCCTGCAGACATTTAGAGACAGATTAAAGTCCAGACAAATAAGCCTTCGAGCACTAAGGCTTTGCAGTGGTCTGTCAGCCAATTAGGAACATGCAATACAAAGTGGAAACAGACCTGAACAGGTACACGTAGTTACAACTTCCTCTTCATGCACTACACAGTGCGTAGTACTGTAATTTTTTTTTTACCATTTGGCAATCAGCCTTCCTATTGCGTAAGATAATTTAAATGAAAATGCTTTTAATTTTATTTAGTTCAGTTTCATATTTTACCCTGGTAGTAATGCGCATGTCTTTGTTGTTGAGTGGACTGCTGGTGTTGGCAGGGCCACTTAAACTGACTGGAGTTCTTGGCAACCTAACAATTACCCTGACTTAAGGTGGTGTAATGAGCTGCTTTAGATGACAACGCACACAGAGCCTATAAACTCTGATTTCTATATAATTTCTAAATGGATGGTGTTTTATTTGAGGTCTTGGATCCCTTTAAAATCCACACCTAGTTGTTATCATATTATATCTTTTGCCTTGACTGGAATTTCCTAAGCGTTTGTTATGCGTTTGTGCAGCGGCTCAGTTAAGGCTTGTTCTAGCCCATTTGACTCACAGTAACCTTGTGCAAGAGTTTTTTTTTCTTGTTTTTTTTTTTATAAATCTCTGTAGTTTAAGCCTGAACCTCATTCACTTGTTGACTTTGAGTGCCCGTGTGTGTGACTGGGGTGGGAGGGGCAAGGTGCTTAAATAAGCGGTGTGCATAGATCACGCTGTAATTTGAGAGGGGGTCTATAAATACCCCTAACCTTTCCTGTGTGTTAGTGTGCATTTGCTCAGAGCTCAGCACAGACCTGCTCAACTGTTTGGGGACAATACGGGGGCACTGTTTGTAGAGCTGCTGTCAGGCGTAGGTCAGATTTGGGGCTGCTCAGAAATGCACACGATCATCTGTTGTTTTGAGTTGAAGTGTCCTGCAGGCGATAGTCAAAATGCCCCTCTTAATGATATGTTTGCCGGCTCGGAGTGAATTCCAGGTTTTCAGACTTCAGCAGGTCTCTCAGGTAATGCTGTTATGTAATGGTGACTTTAAGTTTTAACATTCTTATATAATTGTTGGTATTTATGCAGTTGATAAGGTTGATGTGCATGTGCTTTTGGAGCATTCTAAAATTTACCATATTTAAAAGCTGCATAGTTTATCTCTGCATCAAGTTAAATATAGCAATTTAAATTACCCAGTGGTGACAGCTTAATCACAAAAGTAGGCCAGCCACAAAAAATCTTTATATCATGACTCTGAAATAGACATGACTTGCAGTACGTATCCACACACGACACTAATGACATGAAGCACACTGTATGAAATCAAAACGTCTAAGAAGAATTTTTATCTTTTTCAGATTTCTGCAGCACAAGCAGCAGCCCATCTTTTCAGCCAATTCGCAGTCAGATCCCGATTCCCACTGCACATGTCATGCCATCCACGGCCGGAGCCCCGGCCTCAAAGTCCCAGTCCGGACTGCAGGATGATGGACTCTCTCCTGATCCGCGGAGGTTTTCTTCTGGCTCACGGACCCCTAGTGGTTCCACCTCAAAGTCGTCATCTTTGTCAAAATCTGCATCTTCACCAAACCTGGACTTGCCCCTTAGTGTCGGAGCAGAGTCTGTGGTGCCAAAGCTGGACTGTCTAAGCCGCTATCGTAGCCTGGTCAATGGGCTGGACCATTCACTGTTCCCCTCCGATCACACGCGCGTTGATGAGGGGCAGCGCTTTGACACTCCTGCGGTGGAGCCCACTCTGAACCAGTCGGCGCTGCTGGGGGGGCTGGCAGCGGATGTCAGGTTTCGATTACAGCCCTCTGGGATTAGAGACAGCGCAGACACTGTGTCTGACGTCTACAGAGGAGCAATGGAGCACAGCTATAAGGTGCTGCCTGAGGCGCGGCCCGGGATTCCCAGCACTCCAGAGTCTAGTCGGGTCAGTCAGGCCAGTGCAGCGGCTTCCTCTGCTCTCTACAGCAGCCCACTGAGTCTTCAGACACAGACCTTGCTGCGAGAGACCCCCGGATCTAAGGGATACGACCCACTGCAACAGCAACGCTGTGGTGAACTGTCCAACTGGCAGCAGCAGCAGCAGAAACACCAACTTGACAGTCTGCGGCTACAAGTGGAGCAAATGCAGGTAGCTGCTTCTACATTTCCCTTTTTTGGTTTTGAATTATTCAGCACAACATGAGAAATATATTGGTGTTAGCCAAACTTGTAACATCACCTCTGGATGGAAAAACAAACTGTTGCTATTGCTGGGTGGAGTGTGTACTCCACCAGAAAATAGTGAGAGGTCAGGGGGCTGCTGCTACGGCTGGGCGGTACACCCAAAAAACATATCGCAATTTCTTGGTTCTAGAGAGTACGATTTCAGTTTGATCACAATTCATATATTTAATATTTTGCCATTAAGTGGTTCCTAAAGACATTTGCTGCTTCTGAGAGTTCACACCTCACCGGTTAAATTTACCTGTCACTAACTCAGAGCATGACAGAGGCTGACCAATAAGTGGAGAATGTGGGGAATAATTTTCTGTTTTTGAGCATAGAGCTGCATTAAACAGAAAAGCACTGAATTACTAAAATACCAGGTAATGTCAGGATTAGATCAATATTTGATTTTGTATCGCCATATCGCCTTTCTGCAACCATTTTTTTATTCAATTTTTTTTTAAGTGCTTTTTCTTTTCATTGTTACTTTTCTGAAATGTATGTTTCCTAATTCTGTGTTGATCAAATCCATACTTTTATTTGTTGTCATTGTATGAACGGACATTATTGTGCATTTTTCCAACTGCCCCACACATCTGTTTGTTTTTGGCTCAGTTAATGGGAGGTGGAGTTGGTCAGTACCCGCCTTTGTACTCTTCATCTGTGCACTCGGAGTCGGGCAAATGGGACGCTCTTGTTAAAGCCAGTGAGAGTTTACTGAAGGAGAAGGAGCTTGTGATAGACAGGCAAGTCTTTTACATCACATTAGACATCACACTGTGCTTATTCAAGTGAAGATACGCAGTGCAACATTATTTATGGGCTGATCTGACAGTGTAATGTTTTTGTGATACAGACAAAAGCAGCACATGGCTCAGTTGGAGCAGAGACTGAGGGAGAGTGAGTTACAGGTCCATGGGGCCCTTCTTGGTCGAGGTACTTCCTATGGAGACATGTTAATGCTGAGGTTACAGGTTGGTGAAATAAAGTTTCATAATAAAAAAAAACAAAAAACAAACAATAATAATGATTTAGTAAGCATTTTTTTTTAAATTATAATTGTGTGATTTGTAGGAAGCCCAAAGGGAGAATGCTTTCCTCAGGGCCCAGTTTACGGAGCGTACAGACTGTGCAGCTCTGGAGAAGGCCGATGCAGAGCGCAGACTTGGGGCTGTGGAGGCAGAGACACGCCGCCTCACAGAAAGTCTGAAAGAAACTATCGAGAGGCACGCAGAGGAAATGAAGAAACAGGAAGAGAGGGTTTGTGCACACCAACCGCCACTTACAAATGCATATTTCACAAGTTTTTACTATGCTTCCCTTGTTTACAAACTTAACATTTTGTTGTTTATGTGTATTAGATCCGTAGTCGAGACAAACACATCAATAATCTGAAGAAAAAATGTCAAAAAGAAGCAGAGCTGAAAAGAGAGAACCAGCAGCGCATTGAGACTTTGGAGCGATATTTGGCTGACCTGCCTACATTAGAGGACTATCAGAATCAAAACAAGCAGGTTAAAACTGATCTACACCATTTTACGTAGTCAATCTGACAATGGCATTTCAATACTAGCTGGAATATGTGGTTTGTCTGTTTTCAGCTTCAAGAAGCAGAGCAGCATGCCACAGAGCTGCAGGAGAGAGTTAAAGACATGGAGAGTCGTGTTGAAGTGACAAATTCACAGCTACGAGAAAAAGATGTGCATTTAGAGGAGCAAAAACGCAGAGAGAGAGACCTGTTGACTACCATCACTGAGTAAGCAAACGCCTCCTAAAACCACATCTGTTTTCTGTTAGCTCTTTCTGTTGTGCTCTAAGTGACGTCATGTGTGTGTACTGGTTAGCATGCAGCAGCGTGTGCGGCAGGGCCTGGAGGACGGCGCGCGGCTTCCTTCTATGGATTTTGAAAAACTGAGTGGAGAGAATGGTGCTCTGAGAGAGGAGCAGCAAAGACTTAAAAAGGTACATTACTGGGATAAAATCCATTATCATAACCTTTTCAAATACTTGTATCTGTGTGACTAAAAAGAAGTACAAGTGTGAACATTAAAGTGCTAAAATGCCAGTGTCATAAAGCTATACAACATTCAGCCTAACAAAACAAGACTAGGGGTATGTAGGTGTGTCTCTTTACAATGTCTGTGTCTTTCTTAAGGTAATAGAGAAGCAGCACCGCATGATGGAACAGCTTGGCTCCCAAATCCAGGTATTTATTCATTGTCTGTCTTCAAAGAAAAATCTGTTCATCATATACAGTTTAACGCTGGAGTTTGTGTGCAGTCTTTGGAGGAGCAGATGTCCCAGGAGGAGAGCAGCTCCCAGGCTCTCAGAGAAGACGTTCTGGCCAAAGAGCAGAGTTTGCTGGAGCTCCGTACAGCCATGAAAGAAGTAAGAGCACCAGTCCAGTCAATGTCCTAATAGTGCTGATTGTCAGTAAAGCATCCACATTTGTGTTTTAGCTGTCAGCTCAGAACCAGGAGCTGATGGAACAGAACCTGACCCTCCAGGAGCAGCTGAATGAGCCCGAGCTCAGGGACGCGTCTCAGGCCTCAGGTCTGCACCCGGCCAGTACCCGGCTCACCCGCCGCCTCCATTCTGAGATCGCTTCCTGCCTCAGCGACCTCCGCTCACTATGCAGCATTCTGACCCAGCGAGCGCGGGGGCAGGATCCAAACCTCTCTCTTCTCCTCGGCCTCCAAAGTAAGTACAATATTACCTTTCAAATATAATAATTTGCTTTTCTATCAGCGTTTCAGAGTTTTTCATTGACAGTTGTGTCCTCAGCCCCTGCACCAGCATCTGAGCAAGACGAGGACTGGACCAGTCCAGAGGTGCTGCAAAAGAAACTGGCTGAAGCTCAACAGCTCCGCAGAGACGTAGAGGAACTTCGCAATGTGATCTTGGACCGCTATGCACAGGACATGGGAGAGAACTGTATTACCCAATAACCCTCCCTATGCTTTCACAACAGACTGTGTAAGGCATGCTTTTTCTGAAGCAGCTACAGTGGCTCTTCCTTTGAGCAGTGTTTGAATGTCAGAAAGGACAATTGCATTCTTCAAACTAGGACAGAGAAAAGCCCAAATGATTTCGCTTTTTCTTGTCAGTGGAGCCCGCCTGTAGCTGAGAGACCCTCCCTCCCCCCAGTGACTTAATCTATTTCAGTCCAAGGGCTAACAGAAAATAACTTACCTCTTATACTTGATCCTTATATGTTGTTTGTGTGTGTGTTTTTTTTAAAATAATATTGACACATTAACTGTCAGTTACAGCAGTCTTATTTTATGTTGATTTCGGTGAATAGCATTTTGTGTAGAAGTCCCACGAGTCTAATTTATTAAATGCTGATTTCCCCTTTTTAGGGAAATTATTAGTGGTTGACAATCAACTGATATTATTTAATCTCCTTGTAAGTTAACTCACAAAGACAATGTTACTGAATGCCATTATTTACAATGGCTAAAAGTATAACATAGGACTCCAGTGAGAGGTAAACGTACAACTGAACTTTCTAATACCAAAACCGCACTGTTGGATAATGAGCTGTACACTAGATTTACTACCAAAGAATCTCTGGTTTGTGAATGTTTTAGTGTGTTCTGTGCTGCAGGCCGTTTCAAAGCAAATACCGACATGTGCCTTTCCTTGACATTTGCAGCAGACCAACAGTAAAGGGCTGTCTGCAGCAATCTCTTCCGATCTCACTTTTCTGCTTTTATGAACTGGTAGGACGGTTTATACAATACATTCCCTGACATTGAATGTACGTTGTTTGTAAAGGCCCTTAACTGCTTTGTGTGCACTGCTAGAAAGTGGGCCTAGAATCGTGTGGAATTTGCAGCGTACAGTGCATAGCGTAACCTTACAGTATGGCAGGCAGCTGACTGATAATGGTGGACCTGCTATAGACAGAAGTGTTATTAGTGACTGAGTAACAGTATTAATCCTTAGTATTATTTATTGTTTTTGTTTGCAATGACAATTCAGAGTTGAACGCTTCTGGTTTGTCCTAATGTGATGCTGTAATAATGTGCTAAAGCGTTTGAGGAAATTTTGCATTTGTTCTGTGAAAAGGTCCCATGAAGTGACAGTATTTTCTATGTCTGTTGGTTCTTTATGTTTGAAAGCGAGAGCAGTATTCATGTGACTCAAACTAATGCTCATCCCAGGTGTGTACAGGGTTGGCTGGATCATCCCACAAGCACCACTTTTAATTTTTGTTTACCTGCTTGTACAGAAAGCCATTGTAAACTAGACACTTTAAAAGGAGACAAAGGGATTTTTTATTAGATACAGATGAAATATGCAAGCTATTGAATAATTGGTTTAATATTGTACAAAACAGGGACTGAAGCCATTTCTCATTTCATGGGACCTTTAAACTTGACTAGCACAAGATTTATCTTCAGGCTCCGCATGCCTTAACATCTCAATGTTTTGCAAAAGGGGAAAAAATGTTTATATTTTCATACCTTGTTCTTGTTTGAATTTTGACTATTTTAGCAATAAAGACTTTCAACAGTTTCTTGAGTTAATCCCAATGTTTATTTTTGTTTAAACATTTTTGTTAACTTGTCATATTGTTGTTGTTTCATTACCAGCTGGTCTGGTGCGTAACAGTAGAGAAGTGTTAGCTGTGAGTCCACAAGCCCAAAAGGTTTGACTGTTGTCATCATAGCAGCAACGTGGGTATACACTGATGATGTCATAACTGGGCATATCACCTCCTCTGTCACAAACACAAAGGTCAGTGTCTCAGGCTTTAACTAAAATCGATTATGGTAAAGCCTCACCTGTGTTTGTCTAGGTATTGCCGAACGTGGCCAATAGTCTCCGAGCAGTTCATTTTCAATATGTATGTGTCACCACCATCTTCAGACCTTATCTTTAGTGTTGTTACATTGTTATCAGATCCTGGACGCAGGGATTTTGCTTGAAAACTATTGACATCAAAGGACATTTATTACAGACTATTAGCTGATAAAGTGTCATGTGATGTTGATGAGGTATGACACAGGTCATACCCAAAATATTACATAACATAAACCAAAACATGATGCAAAACATGATCTGATACTGGGTAGGGTAGGGCAAAGGCTGTAAAGTTGTAAAACTTTTTACTTTTAAATGTTGAAATAATGATTATTCTTGCCATCATGTATCACCAGAAATCTATGACATGTGGAGTACCTTTTCCAGTTTAATCTAATACCATGACTAATCGGTGTTTAAAAGGCGCATATTGCACTGTTTTTTGATCAAAGCTCTTATGTTGTTTTCTCATTACAAACACACCTCGCCTTGTGTTTTGTTTTATTCCCACATGTTTAACACATAAACCCTGCATATTTAGGTTGAGTTCTGTTTCATCTTGTGATGTCATGTGGTAATACAGGAAGCGCTCCAGTGTGTTTTTAAACTCCATACACCTTCACTAGAATAATTTTGATGATTTCAGCCCTGGAATTGCCAATCTCTACTGAACTAAAGGTAAAAGGAGCTGTTAACTTGAAAACTACCTCTACGTGTCATCACAGGGAACAGAGCATTTTGAGCTTTGAGGATGTAAATAGACTATAATAATAAAGATTTACTCAGACATGTGTGAATGAAACAAAACACAACTTCAGGTATGTTTTTGACATTATAACAGATTGTTGTGGCTTAAAGCCCACAATCCATTCTGCGTCATATGGGACGATAAACAAGGAAATGCTATTTTGTGCTTTGCTGTCAATAAGGGTATACTGTATATTGTCAGTTTTGCAATCCTACTGTACGGCTGTGATCACTATTGATAGTTTAATTTAGAAATTGTTTACCTTTGCAGAGCTGGTGTGTCTACAAAGGTCACTGAGTTTCTGCACCGGGTGTTCGAGGAATCCTAATAAAAGTATTACGCAAAAAGTACAGTCAACACGTACAGACAAGACATGTGGGGCGTAGTTCATTAAATTTGCAGAACAGTAGTAGAAGTAGGTGGGGTATGACCAAAAATGTTGTCATGTACCTGCTTGTTTCTGGCCACCTGCAGGGCTCTCTCCAAATCCTCCCTGATCATCATCACTTGCCCCGCCTTCACTTCTTGACCCAGTTTTTTGTCTTTAAAACATATGAGAAAAATTAACCCTTAAGACATTACATGTTTTTTCAATATTTAAAGGGCCTGTGTCAGAATGAATGTTAGCTCAACTAACTTCTCTTGTGATGTCAAACTACGACAAAGAAGCAACTGTCTCGGATAATTACAGACAGGTGTTTCCATATGGTTCTCATCCAAACAAACTATTATAGTAAACTGAAAAAGTGTTTTTCCTGAGCCAAAATAAATAAATAAATAAATGTCAGGTGCAGGTGTGTTGTGCAGATTACGTGTTAAATATGGAAGTTAGGGTTAGGCTATGTATATATATGTATATGTGTGTGTGTATATATATATATATATATATATATATATATATATATATATATATACACATACATACATATGTATACATATACATATAAAGTATCATTCAAAAGAGTAAATGTAATAAAGTAACCCACCACTGGCAGGTGCTGCATAGAGTGAGGTTGTGTTTTTTCCATTGTTTTTTCGAATAACATGTCCATGACCAGGAAATGTTTTTTTCTGTTGCTTGAGGATAAAATGCTCATCCCTCCTGTCATGGACCTAAATGATAACAGTGCATTATTGTTCTATTTCCACTTTTGTTGAATGGAAAATCAAAGACACACCTCAAAGGGCACACCATCTGGAAACCTTTCCTGTAACTCCGATGGAAAATAGCCATCCATCAGATCCTGCATAAACTGCTGCAAAGATAAACAAACTGATATGAGCAAAACTACAGGCTTATGGGGACTGGTTTGATCCCTGTTTAGTAGGTACACTTTATTGTCTTGATAGAAAAAAATATCAATCATCATATCATCAATACCTTAGGGGCACTGGGTGTCGCAGTGCAACACCCGCAACACCCATCTCTAGATTTTGAGCAATGTTTAGTCAGGACTACCTTTGTTAGATGATCTTAAAGTCCTGTCGTCCTGTTTTGGCCCAGGTTTAGTCTCAGGTTTAGCACAATTTTGATGGTGTGTATGAAAAGAAACTGTGACAATTTCCTGATCCAGATAGACTGATAAATATATGTTGTAATGTGACTTAGCGTAGTTCTTTTCTGTTTAATGCAATTCTAAACTCACACAGACACACATGCCATCTAATTTTACCAATCCAATCACAGTAGGGTGTGAACTGTTAGAAGAAGCTGATGATAATATCTTACAATAATAATATATCTACTAATAAAAGAATACAAGAGGAAAGTGTGGGCTCAAAAGTTTTGATTTGAATTATATTGCCCTCTCGTGAGGTGTTAAGGCATGTAAACATGAGCTAACTTGGGTTTTCTGCTCCTGATATGTCCGAAATGGTCCGTCAAACATCACAATGCCATTCTGGTAAAGCGAAAGCTCAACTGGTTCCTTTTGTGCCAGCTGAGCACCCGTAGTTGTAGTCTGGATGTAGGTCTCCCCCTCCCCTGCCAGAATGTTGAGTTCTTGTATCTTCTCTAGGACAAGGTCAAAGTTCACATGAAACTGCCTGTCAGCTGAGGTCTCTGAGAAGAAACAATTGACTATGCAAAATGTGCTCCCAATCTTATTTTTGCCAAACTTGGAAACTACCTGGTGGCATCCATAGCCCCTTAAAGTTGTAGGCCTGTTCACATTCTTCTGCATCTGTATTTTCAGATCCAACCCAGATCATGTTATAGTCCATAAGAAAGCTCTGTTGAATATGTCAGCCTTAATGGTGAGCCACTTTCTAAATTTTGATTAAAAATAGTTAAAGAAGTATTCTCACCTCCATTTCAAAAACTTGCTGTTGTAGCATCATGTATCTCCTTTTGAAAATCTCTGCAACAAACAGTGCATTTTCAGTATGTATTTTAAACTGCAAACGTTTCAGTTGTCTAAATTCTATGGAGCTTTAAATTTGGCTTTCACAATGCTGAACAGCAAACAGCACACATACCTTTCTTTACTCTCATGGCTTCTTCTAATGCAGAGATCCTTTTATCCTAGTAACAGAATTATAATAATGTATTGAGGTAATTATTAGGATGATGCGCAGAACTATTATTGACAATCCAGTGAAAATACCTTCTGATAAATCTCTTCTGCTTGGGCTCTGACTGTCTGCTCTAAACTGGACAGCTGCTGCAGCACAGTGGAAGTGAGTTCATGGCTGCCTGGGCTGCCTGAAAAGAAAAGTGTCAAATCAGATTGACAAATCATAGATTGACATTATTATGAGAGATGGATTTATTTCTTTTGTACCTTTCTTTTGTGTCATTTTGGTGTCATGATTAGTGTTGAGGGTCACCAGAGGATTCAGGTCAGAAATAGAGGAACCACAAGCAGCTGCTGCATGGACCTCTACACATGTAGAGAGAAACAAAGAATACATTTCCTCTTTTAGTTCTGCTCTGTAGTTGCATAGGCCTATATCATTTATGAGACCTTACCACTCAACGGGTTCCTCCTAGGATGTTTATCAGTTTTTTCCCTTTTGTACAAAAACAATTAAATGCAGTATTCTGTATGTTTCAAAGCTGCAGTTGTTCATTGTGGTTACTAACCATTGCTGAAGAGGGGTGCGCTTCATTTTCTTCAGTGTTGACAAAGGTGAACTCATATTAGACAGAAAACTACTGAAGAGACTACCCGCTTGTTTTGTTTTGGGTTTTTTTTCTAAGTTTGTTGGTTGTCAATGACAACATGAGCTCATTGGGCTGTTTCTGTTGCAATGCCTCATCTATCCGCTGTACGGCGCTGTGCAAAACACTATTTTGTTTAATATTTGGGCCAATAAAACATGGCTTGTGATGTCTGCAGAATTTCTCTGAAATCATTGTTCAGATAAATGTGCAGCTGTGGGTCTATTCGGTTGGAAACTGTTTTCCTTAGTGGATACATAGGCCTATAATAATGCGCCTTTTGTGCCTTGTGCAGTGGGCAGCGCTCGCAGCGGCCATACTGCCCGGGCCAGGGCACAGTGAGCGGCTAAGCGGGAGGATGATGCTGAGGCCTGGCCGTCCCGCAGCATCATGTCCTCTTTAACCCGGGGCTAAAGGCAGGCCCGGTGATGGCGGCACCCATCGCACATTTCGACGAGGACTGGCCGAATGGGGGTGAGCTGAGGCTGCTGTCGGGGCCCGCTGTCCCGCAGAAAGACCACAGCCTTCTCTCCGCCGATGAGGAGCTGCTCCAGGAGGATGAGCTCCGGGACGGTAGCCTCTCCCCGGGGGAATGTGGGCCGTTCAGGTCCATGGAGGACCTGGTGAAGGATTTTGACGAGAAGTTAACCGCGTGCTTCCAAAATTTTAACGCGAGAACTGAGAGCATCGCGCCCGTGACTGTGCTGAGAGAGGACGCGCTGCTGCAGAGGGACGAGTGCGTGCTGTGGCCTGGATGTGTCTGTCGCTCTGTTTGTGTTTACGTTGGCATTTCTATTCTTACCACACAATTCTTTAGCCTATGCTTTTTATAACGTCTCCATTCCATCAGTGTCCTGTGCTACTGTCATGTAAAACCTGATTACAAATGTGTTGGGTAACTTTGGCCTTTTTGCAGATGTTCTCCTCCACAACAATAATCAGACACAGGCTGAAAGCCTATGTCAACCACAGCCTATAAGCTGAATCCAGTACAGTAACTTTCAAGGGGCTCTATCGTTACACTGCCATCTGCGCTAATGTAAAATATGATTCCATGGAAGCTTTCTCCTCATCTGGTGTGCTGTTTTCATTAAAGACAAAACTATAGGATTGCCATGAATTGCAAGAATTAAAACAGCTTAATCTGATTTCAATATATTATTAGATAATGGCCTAAAACACAGTGATTGTATTTTTAGTCATAATCTTGTGGTTAGATTTTGATTTATGCGTCTCTTTTTTGACAGGATTTGGACGGCTTTAACTCACAGTTACAGCCAGGTCATGCCCGTGGATTGGAAACAGTCTGTGGCCTGTTCCCTACACACACCAGCATTTAACCAGGAGGACAAAATGGTATTCAACTCCATCAACTCCAATGTTTCCTGCCCTTTCCTTAATTCCACCCTAATCAACCATATCTGATGTTTAAACTTTCAGCTCTGTTGTGTCATGGCTGGTTATTTTAATTAAACGTTGGATTTTATTCCAAACAGAGACAGAGTGATATCCAAGTGGACATATCAGACGATGAGGAGCTGAGGGAGCAACTGGACATGCACTCGATGATCATCACCAGCCTCACAGACGAGCCCCTGCAAACAGCCGACCAGGCAATAGCCCATTTCTTGTATATAACTTTTTTTAAAATTAATTTAGCATTTATTCAATTTTTTGTGTTTTTATTGCCACAAATACTTTGGAAAAACACACTATGAGAGTCCTTGCCTCTCCACAGATCAGTAACTTGACCTGGTGACATCACCTGCTTAATACCATACTGTGGGACATTCTAGGCAAAGCTAAAATGTCTCCATGGAGACAAGCAGATGGCAGATACTCCACCAGAAAAGTGACATAGTGCACTTTAGCACTCCTTGACCCCTATAAAATAAAGAAATAATAGAAAGTTATTATTTGAAATGACATAATACTTACAATAGTTCATATAAATTCAAAAGTATCTGCACAAATGTTTTTGTTTTACATATAATGCATACTTTCTTGGCACATCAGAATCAGGCTAGGGCAGTGAATGTTGTGTCTGTATCCAGGCTATGAAAGTGGAGCAGCGTGTCAGCGGGGCAAAACACATTTATTCCCTCAGGCTCAGCTGGATTTGATTGGTCTGTTTTTGTGGTTGTAGGTCATTGAGGAGATAGAGGAGATGATGCAGGGATCTCCGGACACCGCCCACCACCCCTCAAAGTCCGACCTCTCCATGCTCTCTCTGGACGTGCAGCGCTTCACCAGCCCCCACCACGAGGAGAGTAAGTGAGATAAACACTTACACAAGTATTCAAGGACATTTATATAATACATGTACTTCTGCTAACTTCACTGCACAGCCATAAATAATAACAGAGACAAAATAGCATTAGTAGCTCCCCTTTGTATTCAGCATAATTTTAGACACACATTTATAGTGTTTTAAAAATGGAGGCAGTGCTTAGTGCAAAAAATCAGGAGGGAAAAAATCAAAAGGACAAAGTGGATACCTGTTAATAGATAAATATTTAATTACATTTATATTGCTTACATCTTTGTGGAAAATAATAGCAACTGTCAATTCCCCTCCTCTCATTAAAACATGGATACCTAAAGTGACTTAAATGGGAAATCATGGGTGCACAGTGGCATAGTGGTCACCATACTTTTGATAGATTTTACAAGTGTGCATTTATCAGTTTATCAGTATACTATAACATGTACCCATGTGTACTAGAGTTTAGGAGTAAAAATTGCACTTTACTACAACTTTTATGGTCAGAATGGTCAATTAATCCAGGCATCTTTGTTTGCAGTATTTCTACATTATATCCTTGTTTTTATGCAGAAATAAGGACCATGACGGTAGCAGAACTGAACGTGCACCTGGAGGAGACAGAGGGCGCTATTCGTGGACTCTCTGAGGAGCTGGTGCTACAGTTGGCACTCAGGGATGAATTGGACTTTGAGAAAGAAGTGAAGAACAGTTTTATCTCTGCTCTCATCGACGTCCAGAACAGACAGAAGGAGCACCGCGAGATGATCAAGAGGAAGAAGAAACTCAAAGGCGCAGCTGGGACATCACAGGGGGTGGTCAGTATCCAGATATCAGTAATTTGTATGAATTTCCACTTTTCTCATTGAAATATTACACCGTATGACCATGATCATTTGCTTATTCAGTTCAGCGAAAACCAATAAATAACTTATAAAAAAGTATTCAACCTTAATACATTTTTTTCTTTTTTAACTCTCCCAACAATATCACAAAGTCACTATAATAATTATACCAAGAGTTTAACTTCTTGTTAATACAGTTTAGATATGTAAATGGTTGCATGCCTAATTTCTGCATGAAAACTCTCTTGACATTTTTTTCATGTTTTGTCGTGTGCCCTGAAATTCCTGTCTGTCATTACTCCTCAGCGTTTCAGCATGGAAGGACTTTCTTCTGTCATTCAAAACAGCTTCCGGCAAACATTCAGGGGCGGGTGTTCTGAAAAACAGGTCTCGCTCTCCTTTTCACCTATAGCTGTCAAGTTAGTTATGTCATGAAATGTAAACGAGCATGTCTTACTAATGATCTTTTTCTCTTGTTTATTGTGTAGTACTTGACCACAGTAATACCTTATGCAAAAACAGGACACCCTCCATCAACTGAAGACTTGCAAGTGCTCACCAAAAGTAAAATTTTTTATTGATCATTTTAATATTTGATTTAGTGAAGTACATTAACCAAAATGACTTAAATGTATTGTTTTCAGTACTGCTTGCCATGAGAGACGACAGTGACAAGGTGCCCAGCCTATTAACAGATTATATTCTCAAAGGTAAATCTGTGATATACACTGTCGACGCTTTACAGTATACATAACACGTAACCAATAATCACACATTTTCCCCCTTTATACAAATCACATTAAAAGAAAACAGCACAAGGTCTAAAAAATAAAATGTCCTTTTGGGTTTTTTTATACTGAATGTAATGTATTTCATCCATTATTAAACTAAACTGGAATTTCAGTTCAAGTTTGTTATGCATGTACCTGACTTTGTGGCTAAAGATTATCGATGAGTTGACTAGTGATGAAAAATTTGCACCTTTGCCAGAGCTAATAACAATTTAAAACAATTTATTCTATCTTTTGAATGGTGAAAAGGCTCAAACTAGTACATATAAACAACAACCTACAACCCATGAGACTAAAGGTGTTTGCATGAAAACAGCACAACAAAACAGTAACTCTCAAAACATTTATGTTATGTCCTATATTCATTCAACATAAATACCTTATCTGACTTTATTTCTTTGCATAATTTGCTGCTGCGTTTTACCTCAGCTCTGGTGTGTGCAGTGGACTGAGGTTTGTGGCTCTGTGATACTGATGTTGTGATGTGGAAGAGCGCTCCCTGTTGGTCACTGTGCTGTATTGCAGTCTGACCCTGATGCTTTCCTCTCACGCACATAACCCCCTCTCCCCAAATCTCCTCTCCCTTTGTCCCACAAATACTGGCCACATATTGATGATACTTGTTTAGTGTAGAAATATATATCTCTGTAGAGGACTATGCTACGAGTTAGTCACCATGATTTCCCTGCACGTTAGTAGAATGTTCAAATATACAGCTTTATTTATTATTATATTTTATCTTTGTTTGTGTTTTGTTATATGTCTTTTTACTTTGTGATACATTTGTTATGGTTTGTTTCTTTTACAGTGCTTTGCCCGACGTAGACCAGAGCAACACTGCCTGCACTCTGAAGGCCTGAAATGTTGAGGAAGATGAAGAGGATCCATTGTATATTTTTCAGGGTTGTATTTATTTATTTTTGCATGATTTGAAGTATTTGGTTGTTTATGTTTGTTTACTGTCATCATGACTCTTCCTTTTGTATTTGTTGATATTTCAAAGTCAGTGTTTTTGCCTTTGCTGTGAATTTTATGTAAACATGAATGATACAACAAAAGCGTTTCTTACAGATTCAGTTCAAATCAATACAAGTATATATACTTGAAGTATTTGATAATTATCTGAGCAAATGCACAATGTAAAACTTCAGCTGTTGGCACAGAGCTCTTAGCTCCCACAGTACAGTATATGATGCAGTATTAGAATGTAAAAAAAAACCACTTAAATATTGTAGATATAAATTACTTCTCGGTGGGAATGTAGCAATATTAAAAATATATTAAATAATGATGAACATAAAATTTGATTTGACATTTGAGATCTTTTGACTTTACATTGTATTTTTGTTAAAATTCAACAGCACGTTGTTGTCTGAAAGGTAAATTTATCACGGTGTAAGAATGTCATGTGGCCTAAAAATGTGAATTACCTAACTATGCATCTGACTGAATTGTAAACGTGACCTGTGCACTGTCTGTTGTCATGGCAATGACACTGAATCAGAGACTCAGAGCAGCTTTTGATCAACTTCTACTGTTACACTGGTGATGTAATGTTGTTATTACAGACTGCCTTGGTCTCTTTTAAACTTGTTTTTTTTTTTTACCTTGTAATAAATGACTTGTTTTCAATGAATGTCTTAAACTGTTACAGTGACTTTTTCCATTTTATACACAGACTCTGTTTCTGTCAGCAGCCTTTGCCAAAATGATTGATCTTTTTAATACCATTATATCTGAACGATCTATTGAAAACAAAGGGAAGGTTTGTTAGCCAGAGAACAAACAAATTAAACAAACAAAATGAATTTGGCAGATTTTATTATCACACAAGACTTGACCATGTGTTTTACTGCAGTTCAGTGAGAGCAGCTAGAAACTTCTGTGAACAACAACAACACTTTCCCCCAACTTAAAAAAAAGGAGGACAGACCAAACTAAATATTGCACCCTTACATAATTAGAAAGACCATTGTGAGTGCACATTACAAAACAGCATGTGGACATGCGGAGAGATTTCCACACTTGTCTGAACACTAAAGTACCTCTCACAAATCCATCTTTGTGCCAAAGAACCAGTGTTTCACATCTGCAAAGCATTAGTTCTGATAAGATTCTCTCATGCAACTAACTATTGCCAGATTAGCTAAGAGAGCAGGAGCAGCCCCTAGAGCAGCACTAGTTTGGAGTTAAGAGCAAAACTGCCACAGTTTAGTGGGAACTTGGTCTTTGAAAAGCATTATGGACGCCAAAGCAGCCTTAGTGGTGGTTTGCCTGCTTGTGTTGGGACCATGCACACTCCAGCAGACCACCTCAAAGAAAAGAAACGGGAAGAGAGGTAAGCAATACAAATCATCAAGCTTCACAGTGTAAAATGAAATAGCAAAAGGGTCTATTCTTAGAAAAATAAGTAGTAAATTGTGCTTTTTGCAGGTGGAGACAGTGCTGAAATAGAAGAAATGAAGAAACAAATAAGTAACATTATGATGGAGCTCAATGTACTGAAGGAGCAGCAGGCATTACAGACAGGTAATGTAGATGTATATTAAAACCCATTTTTATATTATGATGTAACTTTTCTGGAAGGAGGTCTGCCACCTGCTGATCTCCATGCTCTCCCAGTCATTTTTCAGAGTATGGTATTAAATGTATCTATCTTGCCTTCATTCAATCACCATTGTTTTTATTGTATAACATACCTGGAAAATTATGCATTCTTACTGTGAGCAATTCAAACAGCTGAATGTTTTTTTCTTGATGAAGGATATACAGCTCTATGGACTTTATTTGCTTGTATACATGTCCCTCCTGGACCTGTGCACTTTTGCTTACATAACTTCAATCCCTCAGTTTGTTTACGAGGCATGAAGATCCTTGGCAAGTGTTTTCTGGCTGATCACATGAAGAAGAACTTCCACTCTGCCAGTGACGACTGCATTGCCAAAGGAGGTACTCTGGCCACCCCCCTGAATTTGGACGAAAACGAACAGCTTTATGACTACGTGCGCCAGAGCATCGGCCCTGAGGAGCATATCTGGCTTGGCATCAACGACATGGTAACAGAGGGGGTCTGGGTCGAAAACACTGGGGCAGCCTTGAGGTATGCAAACTGGGAGACAGAAATCACCCATCAGCCGGATGGAGCCACCCGCCAAAACTGTGCCACGATGTCCACAAGAGCAAAAGGAAAGTGGTTTGATGAAAACTGCAAAGAAGAGAAGGCTTCTGTTTGTGAGTTTAATATTGTCTGAGGTTTGTATTGATCAGAAATTCGACTTTGTCTTTCACCAATATAATCATTTATACCATTTCAATGATTTAGATGGAGGATTAAAATAATTGCCTGTAACCTTATAACCTTATGCATTTATTGGTCTTTTTATACATGGAAGTAAATATTACTATATGAAATTCAAATAAACCTATTTTTTGTACAACTTGATATTTATCTTACCTTCATTAAAAAAAATATGTAACACTTGGATAAATCCAAATGCTAGCCACACTCTCATGGCATTAGTTCAGGCTCTCCCTCCTCTGACTCCAGTGGTCGTAGTAGGGCAGGTGACCACTCCACACCCTCCTCTGTTTCACACATGATTGTCCATCATCAGCGGCATGTGGCTCGGGCATCTTTTGGGCAGCTCTGTTTTTTCCTGATGAAGGACATTTTGATAAGTCAAGTTTTTTTAAAAAAACACAACACAGCTCAACTTTTTTTTTAACAGGGCATTGTGTAAATCTTTAGGTGGAGGGTCCAAAACCTCATATTTTCATTGGAGACCACAAAATTGCATAAATATGTTAATACCATACTGTAGAAGGTTCCAGGCAAAGAAATATGTATATATATTTTCAAGAGATAAGAAAACTTACCAGAGACCAGAACTCAGTTAATCATTCATAAACGTTTGAATATAAGGTTTAATAGAGAAACAGAACAAGTGCTTACCTCAGTGTCACCGGCTCTGCCCTCTATGGCCACTGGGGGAATGTCATATTAGGAATCAAATCATCATTAAATTATTCACATTAAGTTGTTTGGTTACTTTTTAGTTTTCCTTTAAATAAATTTGAAAACTTTAACTTTAACATAAAACAAAAATCTAGACAGATGCTATAACACATTAAATAAAATCCTAAATTAATAGGCACTTTTATACACAAGTCTTTTATAAGAAAAAAAAAATTTTATAAGAAAAGAAATGCTAAAACTGAACAACTGCAACAGCCACAATATTGTACCATTATGATATACAATATGAATATTCTCCAGTCCATGAGTAGTAACTGATGTATCGAAAAAGAATATCCTCACAACTTTGTAATAACAAGATTTTGGCTTTTTTTTTGTCCTGGTAAAAACTTCATGGATGTAAACAAAAATAATTTCACGGCCTTGACTCTCCTCCGTCTTGCCCTCCCCCTTCTGGCTCTACCTGTGGTTGTAGAGCGGATGACTCCTCTTTCCCCTCTCCAATATCATAGAGCTCATTGTCCACCATCGGCTGCATGTGGCTTGGGGGCCTTTTGGGCAGCTCTGGTCTTTCCTCATGAAGAAAATCCTGGTAAGTGCCTACCTCCATGTCACCTGTACCACTTTGTCTGGCCACTAGGGGGTTCTGTGTGTCTGT
>JAIEZT010000124.1:9807745-9825245 GCA_019594935.1 Periophthalmus modestus
GCTTCCCACTCAAATAACCTTTAACCATGGTTTTACAAATAGTAATAATTCCATAACTTCTCCAAACTCAAATTAACCAGAAATTCTGTAATACAATGTACAAACCTTTTGTAGCTATCTTTGAAGCAGACACTTTGAAACTTGTGGACAGTCCAGGGGAGTTGGCTCGGGCTTTGTCCATCTTACAGTTCCTGAGGGTCATGGTGAAGCCCCCTTCGCTCTGCGCCGGCTGGGCCTCAGTCAGACTTGCCACCAGGCCTATCCGAAACTTGTCATGGTACTCCAGGGCTGGCTCCTTCTCCAAACATTGAGGCTGCGTGAGGTTGAAAAGTTGTATGGACGTCTGGTGTTTGGCTGGCATTTCAAAGTACCACTCCATAACCTTGTCATCAGGAAAGTTGCCTGGGTAGTTGGGAGAAAAGAGCTCCAAGGAGGAATGGCCTTGTGGTAGAAACACTGATATTTTGGCAAGAGCTAAAACAGGGGAATAAAAATATATATATTTATTTCTATGATGTGATGAAATGGACAAATTTATAGGGACACTAGTGTAACTTTTCTAGCGGAGGATCTGCCACATACTTGTGTCCATAGAGATGTTACTGCTTTGGCTGGAGCAGGTGACACCACCAGGCCAAGGTATAGTGTGAGCAAGCTGACGATGTTGTTAGACTGTATGTTTTTAAAGGAATAGCAACACTTATAAATAACGATAGATAAGTTTAATGCCACACTGTGAGGCATTCCAGGCAAAGAAATGTTTGAGTATCATTCATATATTATTGTCAGCCTCTCCACAATATGATAGTGAGGATAATATGGTGAAATTTAACATGTTTGAAATGGACTTACATTTGATCTCCTCACCAACTGAGACCTCATAGTTGATGTACTGCAGTTTCTGTCCGACTGGAAGCTCAAGTGAAAACTTGTTAAATCCACGGGCCTGGGCTTTTGTGATAGGACCTGTTTTGCAGTACTTGCCCACCAGCACATTTGCTGAGTCTTCAGAAACCTCATATGTGTAGATGTGGCGGTCAGGACAGCTCTGGGAGGGTTGAATTTGTCTCAAACCAGTTGGTCCAAAGTCTATTTTAGCTGAATTTGGATTAGCAGCTTTTACATTCCAGACAAACTGGCGTTTTAAATTTAGCAAATTATCAAAGTTGGAGTTAGTGTTGATATTACCACTGCAAGATTTGAAGTTGCACTCTGTGAAGAAAGCACAATGAAATGATCAATGAAAAATATGTGTATGGGACAAATGCTTCTCAGACTACTGATCAGGGATAATCCTTTTTCTTTCTTATCTTAACTACTACTAGTGGGTTTCAGGCATGCATTTGTTGGTTAAAACATGCTCAGTGCTCATTTACCTATATAGTTTTTACACTTAGCAATAGAAAATAGATTTTGATATTTGAAATAAGTTGAAAAACATTTGAGAAGTTCAGTAACAGACAATTCAGAATGACAATATACCAATAGTCTGGTTAATTTGAGCGTTGAATGCTCCTTGGCGATTGCGACACTCCAGTTCCACAGATGCAGATCCAGAATTTTCAAATGTCTGGGATGAATCACATTTTCTTGTACGTATGCCTAACCATTTGACCCATTTGCACACTTTACACTCTGAGCCCGTGGAGGGAGAGCTGTAGAAGTAGAGGGTTGCTCCACTGTGAAGAGTAAAGTCCACTCTCTGCACATCTGGACAATGAAAGAAGATATTATAGTGTAACTCATTATCAAAGAGAAAAAAAACAAACAACAAACAAAAAAAAAAACAGAAACCAGTACGCTTCACTAGTATCCTGTAACTCAAGTAGCCACCAAAGGCTCACTTTATGACTAATCAGACCAACTGTCCATAGCTAGCCTATACTTGCCTGACATCTTGAACACTAAACATACAGAGATCAGTTTGGACAGGCAATAACTATACACCTATTGGCATGTAAATCTATTCTTATGTAGACGAATCAGTGGCCAAATGATACTATTTGAAGTAGCTGGACATGTGACTATAATGAGGACCCTGGTTTAAAGTGGCAGAGCACAGTGTGTAAACAAATTGTTACTGACTGTAATAACAACTTGGTAACAAAATGATACGTCCCAGGCTCAATTCTCTGGCTTTAATTATTGCTGTATTGCTGTTTTAGCCAACGACTGAACATTTTTCTGACGCATGTACGAAGATAGACAACCTAACGTAGGTCAAATACTGAGCTTAACTTACCAGCAAAAGCGATTGAGAAACATGTCGTCGCGAAGAGAGTCCATGCTGTGGCCGCGCTCCAGAACATGCTCTTTCTAGTTTCTTTCGTCTGTTTTACTAAAAAATAAAAACTGTGAAGCAGCTTTCATATTTCACAGATAATATTAAACTTAAACGAAAAGCAGTCCATTCGCCATTCGCGGCGTCCTTAAAAAAAACCCCAAAAAAAACCCCACTTCCTGCAGGTAAAGGTGTGGCGAGCAGGAGAAGAGGCTGTGCAGGTAGAACGCCAGAGCGCAGTACAGCCCGCTTTTACGCAACGAGTACACTCACTGTGGAAACGTTCTTGAATGATGATTTAGCCTGATAATTTACCCTTATTGATGCTTCGATTGATGCATGAGTCTGACTTATCTTATCCTAAACTTAAAATCTTGAGCTTAAGTAGTCCTAACTCTGGATCTATCCCATTGATATGCCATTTGTTTTTACAGGCCTATGGCAAAAAAGAAATTAAAAGTATATAGCCTGCATTTATTCTCACTATTATCATTATTATTTTTTTTTTTTTTAATTTTATTTATTTATTTATTTTTAAATCATCTCAGACAAAATGAACCAAAGTCTATCTGTTTTATTTAAGCAGTTCAACAGGAATACAAATAAGCAAATATATCCAATCTTATAATATAAATCTACAATATAAATAGCAAAACTCTCTGCAATAAAACAACATGTTATTGACTAATTCGGATAAAAATTGTTAACTATAGAGAAGAGATATTGTTTGTTGGTGACCACACATTTCAGGTAAAAAGTCTTCCACACCAGATAAGGCAAATATTCTAGAAAGGTTAAAAATTATACAAACACCATTGGAGTTTAATTGTGCACAGTTTACACTGACTATAGGAAGAAGGCCTACAAGGTATACAAAATACACTTTTTTGGTCCCACAACTGGCAGTGTAAATTTTACATCACAATCCTATGGCCTAGAGTTAGGTCTACAGCCAAGCCTACGGTTCATATGGGATGCCCAACCTTCAGAGTCTAGACAGGTGTCCACTGATGGCTAGTTTTGCTACAATACTAAGCTATGTAGCAGCAGGACATCAGACTTATCTGGGCCTCCTCTGCTCCATGCCGTTGGGCAGAAACCCCGCAATTATGGGCACTGGCCAGATGAGGGCAGCGACGCTCCACACAATGATGACCAGAGTCATGAAACACGCCACGAGAGTTGACTCGATGGGCTTTCTATTCAGCCTCCAACTTTTGTCCCCTTTAAGCTCGTCCAAGCTGAAATCCACGCAGCAGAAAGTGATCTGATCTCCGGTGTGCTGCCCCCTGGACCTGCCCTGTCCAAACCGTCTGTAGCGGGACATCCCGCAGCCCACGCACAGCCTCAACTCCTGCTGCCCTCCAGTGATCGCCAGATGTTCGATGACCACGGGGGAGATGCCCCGGTTGATGGTGGCGGAGAAGAAAGCCCTGCCGTGGTTATTGGTGGTGTAGACGAGGACATCACACTGGAAGCCGAAGCTGCTGTCCCAGCGCGCCACTAGGGATGTAGGGAGTAATCTGTGCACGGTCACATTACACTGAGACGCGGCTGAAGGGTCACTCTCCTCCACCGAGCGCTTGGAGAAGTGCACGTCCACCTCTAAGTTGGCCAGAAACCTGTTGGAGGAGTTTATGGGTGGGAGCAGAAGATCATCGTCGCTCCATCCTCGGCTGGGCTGCACGAGTGTGACCACGGCGCTCAGAGCGAGCAGGGTCGCTCCTGTGTTCAGCATGGCACAGGGCGCGTCTCTGCCGCTGGCATGGCCCTGTTCGGAGATGTTGCTCACCAAGCACAGTCCGAATAGATGGACCCACCTTTAGATCATTACCAGCGTAGTTCTGCAGGAGGCTCAGCGCGAGGAAGCTGCGCTCTCCTCCGCTGCTCGCCACAGGTGTGAGCGCTCAGCTCCAAAACACAGCGGGAGCCACCAGTGCGCAGGGACATACGACACAGCGAGCAGCAAAAAGTGAACCAGATCTGCTGTAACTACTCTGTATGACCAGGAAAGGGGGCGTGGCTGCTGCCGTTCTCATCACATGAGAAACCAAGATCATAATTTACAGATCTTTAAGTTACAGGAAAAAAAACAACAAAAAAAAGCTACACTGTGCCGCTGAATGTGCAAATAAGGGTAATGAATATCGGTTATTTGATCTCTGTAAAAACAAAAATAGGCCTACAAAAATGTGCTGAACACCAGGATTTGAAGCTGATTTAAGGCATCTAGGGACACCGTGTTTTCATCTGAGAGATGAGGCCTCGAGATAATCCCAGGTCCATACAGGACAGAGTAATGTTTAATGCCCTTAAGCCAACATAAATCAACTCAAGTATATGTGTGTATGTACGTATATATATATATATATATATATATATATATATATATATACACATACACACATATATATATATATATATATATATACACACATATATATATATATATACGTACATACACACATATACTTGATGTGTGTGTATATACATATACATATATATGTATATATGTATATATATATATGTATATTAGGTACAGCCTCCTTGTTTGCAGTGGTTGGAAAAGGCTTTAATATTTGCCATAGGTTTCCACTCAGCCCAACATTGCTTAATCTGTCCCTTGTTTGTTCATCTGTCTGGTTGGTGTTTTTCTCCATTGTTTTGTGCAACCAGAACCATCAATACACACACACGCGAGCGAGCACACACACACACACACACACACACACACACCACATACTAGATTACTAACAGCAGGCTTTGGTGTTTTCACAGCACTGACTGTTCAATGACACCAGCCTGAATGGAATAACTCGTACTGAAATGGTTCACCTTAAAAAGCACAATTCATCAAATAAACTTCAAATCTCCTTCTGTCATTACATGGTTCTACTAGGGAAATTACAGGCATTTTGTATTGACAATAACATTTTATTGTCTTGAGAAAGTGTCCTTTATTCATCATCAGAAATTTAAATTGGCAGTATCAAACCTTTTTTAATATCAAGTTTGAAATTGACAACACTAATCTGAATCTGAAATAACAATTATGCGTACCCATATACAGAATAAAGAATTGTTTCATATAACTAGTCTGTGAAAAAGACCAGTTCATTGTTTTTTTAAATATACACATTTATAAGCTATAATTTATTTTAAGGCTATTTAAATGTCCCTTTAATATATAGACTAAAACCATCTACATGGAAAGGCTTTGACATGCAGAGTTAATCTGAACTCGGGAAGCTGCCTATATCAAAGCCTGTGATTATTCCAAATGTGATGCAAATGGGAGTTTCAAAGTGTCAGAGAAATCTTTCTGTCTTCTTCCTCAGTAACCAGCTCTGTACCTGTTACAGCATTACACTTACAGATCAAATCACTGCTTTACTTTTTAATGAGTAAATGCTTTCATCATAATAATGTAAACTGTTGATAATGAATTAGAATAGATAAGAAGATGTTGACACAATTGGATCATTGACCGCAAGTGGTGCTGAATAATTCTTTTTCATCTTTGTCACGCTGTAATTCCAAATGGCACTTGGTTTAAATGGTACGATTTAGTCTAGAACTGCCTCTGATGTCCTGAAAAGCTCAAACTTAATTAGCACCTGAAAGACTCAATGCTGTTGTTCCAATTTTAATAAAGATAATGTACAATTATAAATTAATATTAATATGTAATAATACTATTTTGGCTACTGTATACTCAAAATATGTCACATTTTGTCGTCCTGGCTGCATATGTAATCTCTTGACTATCTTTTGGTGGGCAGAGCAAGAATATGCAAATGACTTTCTCGTTCATTAATTATGCCCAGAAATGTAAATTCTTTTGACAGAGAAATGCAAATAAGACGAGGATAAAAGTGTCTTGTGGACACAGGATTCTTCTGTCATAAATTGCAACAACTAAAAGGAAAATTGATTTGTTCTGCCATTCCATTATCTTACACTTTAACAACTCAATTAATTGGGCTTTGAGGACTGACTTCTGTTTAGTGCTCAAGTTTAAGTTGGCTTATTAATCGCCTGTCTCTCTCTCATCAAAATCACAACCAGGACTCATCACCACGGCAACGGGTAGAGGAGCAGGGTGATGCTCACTGGGGAGTTATGACACCTATCGATGACTGTAAAACTAATAAGATTTGGGCTATTTTGGGTAGATTTGATGTTATATCCCTTGTGATAATGTAGTTTTCTGAAAATCAATGCACTGAGCATTCATGTAACCTTTTTGGTGCCACCTGTCTGTCTCCATGGAGAAAAACATGTGATGGCACCAGACCAAGTTATAGGTCAGATCTGTGGAGAAGCAAGCCTGCTCACAATTTTCAAGGTATTCAGTGTGTTTAGCAATAAAAAAAACAAAAAACACATAACAAATAAATGCACCATGTTTAATGTCATACAGTGGAACATTCCAGGCAAAGCAATAACATCTTCTTGCAGGTTACTGACTGCTCATCAGAAGTTGCATTAACATGGCATGGAAGAACGAGAAAAACAAAATAGGTTATACATAACAAAGTAAAAAAAGGTTTGAAAAAAGCTGTTCTGTATGGGGAGTTAACCTTTGTGTAGTAACACTCTCGGATGAATGAAAGATTGCCCGTTTTAAAATACAAGATCATGTAATTTTAATCAGTAAATGATAGGCTAATACTTTCTTTAATCATGTTATGTGGTTCTGTAGCTCTGATATATATGTCAAGGTCATCCTAAAACTAAAATTTAAGACCAATCCAAAACCAATCCAGCACTTATGACTGCAAAAGACATCTGGGTACGCTACCACTAAGATGCATTAAAGTTTGAGAAAGAAAACTTTGAAATAAATAAACACTCTTCCATTTTCTAACAAGCTTTTCCTCACAGATGTGCTTTGAGTGAAAACATGAAAGCAGAAATAGGACCTAGCTTCCCTGCAGAGTAAAACAGTTTTTTTGGAAAATAACATCACACTTATCTGGCATGTAATTCTTGGTGAGCAGCAGCATGTTTAGACCTCTGCCTCCCTGCCTGTGCTCACACAGATGAAATGGTGTGAGATTGCATGGCCTCCTCACATGTGCCCCATGGAGGGTTTGGGACTCTGGGTTATGGCCAACCAGACACCCCCTGATGTGGCCTGGTCTCTATAGCTCTGGGAGATCGTTTGTCTTCTGGATCTGTGCTGGAGAAAAGTAATCATCCACAGAACAGCGAGAGGAGGTGATTATAATCTAATGTTTGTCAATGTGGGAGCCGGAAAGCGGATGCAAGCAGAGGAAAGGGCTCTTGATTGGTTGCTATCACATGTGATTTGCTTGAAAAACAACATAAGGCATGGTTAATGCCTGAGCCTGAAACATACATTTTACCTGCAGCTAAATTGAGAAACTGGAAAAATAGCCTACTATCTATAAATATGAAAAATCATGTGAGGAGAAAGGGGTTTTATCTTTGTTTTCTCTCCAGAGTTCTCCAGCAATAAACTGGATTTGTTCAGCCAGACAGTCCCTAAGGGCATCAAACCACCATCTGCTCAGCAAACTCATATCACTGAACATAGCTCTTTTCATTTAGTTTGTCAAGTATTTTTAAAATGTCACCCAAGGGCAATTTGATTAAACCTCACAGCACATATTAAAGACATTTATTTTGACCATGACAATGTAAATATTTATGGGATATCATTTTGACCACATAGAATATTGAATTTGTTGTTGAATAAATGATAATAATGACTCCAACATAATAGATTTTTGTGACAACTTTGACCCAAACTCAGCTGCTGTGTCAAAAGTCTATTTTCACATCCCCTTGAACTCTGCCTCCACCTTGCTCTCAGTTACAAAGTCTTAAGAATCTGCCATACAATCTTCATGGCATTTAAAGCTATGGTAATGGCCATTCATATAGCAAATATAACCTCTCTAGCCCATTCTTATGAGTAGGGAAAAATCCTGTCAAAATCTTTATCTAAAATACCATGGATTAGTGCACTGTCCTGCTGTGGAATATAGATATATATTATAAAACAAACATACCAATAGCCTGCTCTTATGTTAATTATTTTCCTATTTGAATTACTTTTGTAATTGTAGACTACCGGATGTAGTAGACTTCCTTGCCAAAGAACTTTTGCTGTTAATAAACTATTTTATATATATACAGGATATTTTATATCTATACATGAAGAACAAAATACAGGGTGTCCATAAAGTCTCTTTACAATAAAAAAGAAAATATATATAAATAATAATAATAAAATTAAAAAATGACAATGGCAACTGATGAGGTATCTTAATCAAACTTGTTCTATTGTACCCAGTGGTTTCCAAAGTTGTTTTTTTGTTTTTTTTGTTTTTTGTTTTTATATTTTTTTTTTTGTACCGAATTTAATACACCTCTATATGGGCACCTTAGGGATTCAAGATGCCTGGAATGCAAAACCATTGAGTACAATAGAAAAAAAACCCCTAAGTAATATGTCTAATCAATTGCCTTTGTAATTCATTTTTAAAATTGTACAGGGACTTTATGGACACCTGTTCAACTCAAAGGTTGTGTTTCCAAACCGAGAAATCTTGGCAGAGGAAGGCGCAGTTGATCCAGTGTCGTCATTGTCTACGTAAGTGTGTCAATAAAGTTTTTTTCAAACCAAGATGGCGCCGCGCATGCATTCGTCGTGAGCAATGAAAACAGGTCAAATACTCCAAATTATTTAGGTGGATTTAACATTTATGACATGCATCGACCATTATATTTCATACGATCCTGATGCGGATGTAGAGATCACAACTGCACTCATAAAGAAAAGGTAAGTATCTCTGAATGAATCATTGAACCCTCCAGATCCATGTGTCGTTTTCATTTCATTGAGCTCAGAAATGAGGAAGATGTTATCATAATCTTGACCTTTGCGCAAAAAGGTTTTGCAAGTTATTTCTTACTATTTTCGATTTATCTTCACAAGAGCCAGTGTGCCTTTTAAAGCCCTTATCATAACCAGGCTGCTACTTAACACTTTGAATCTTTGTTTTTATTATATATTCATAATAATCATGTTTGTAAATGGGCACATGTATCAGTGAACTATTAAATCTCAAGGCTGAACTATCTGCAGTTATTGTAACAAGTTATTGCAGTTATTGTATAAAAAAACCCCCAAATGTCACTAAACTTTTTCATGCCAGAATAGTTTTTACTTTTATTTGGTTAAATGCTGTCTATTTGCAAGAGTAAACAAGTAGGGCCGGCTGGTACCCAAAAAATCCCAGTAGTAGCCTGTAGGGTTGAAAACTGGTACAGAAAAAAATATGCCAAATGCCAGGTAGGTCCTTGGAGAGCAGTATAGTAATTTATTACGAAGCTTTACCATACACAAATGATAACAACTATTATTACTTTGAAATTTATTTTACCTATTGAAAAGTACCTAGCCGAAAATACAAGCTACATGCTACTTATACAAGCAGACTGCTTATTTGGTGGCTCATCTCACTGATGTGTTTACTTCAGCATCACCGTTTGTATAAGTTGTTTGTTATTGTATTATGATTATTATTATTATTATTATTATTATTATTATTATTATTATTATTATTATTATTACTGAGTGTGCCTGGTGGATGAGTCCCATCACCATAGAAACATGTCTCTGTCTCTCGCCTCTGCCCACACGCTCACCCTCCTCACACAGCCTCAAGAGCAGCTCTCCCGCCTCAGGAGACATGCTGCTGTGATTTCTGCTTATACTCGAGAGGATTCAGTGAAAAACACATCATCCTTAAGCAGGTGGGTGGCACCAGGAGGAGCAGACTATAGGGTGCTGTGCAGTCCTGCCCACTGAAGTATAGAATAGTTCAGTGGGCTTATACTAGTTCTGTGTTATAGATCCAAAACCTCCTAAAACTATTCTGGAAATGTCAAAGTTTGTCCTATGTTTTATTTTTTTAGATTAGTATGATGTTTTAATCAAGTTTTAATTGATTTATTGAGTATAAATATTTTTGATAACACTAGTATGGAAACATCACTATGTCAGAATGTTTTGAGACAGCAGGTTCAAGTCTCTTCTCTCACAGAATGTAACAAACTGTGAAATTATTTTCTGCCACCCTTCCATGCATTTGCTTTTTTGTTGGCACGTACAACACAATCCAGACTCCTCCCACTCAAGTTTTTCATTAATTCACTTGTGTGCTATACTTTTGACCAGGGATATCCGATGCTCTGACTAAGTTGTCTAACCATTACAATTACCATTTTCTCCCCTGTAGTAAGAAAATGATCACCCTTTGCCTACTATACTCCCCGTCATGCTAAGTAACTTAGACTTTAACAGATTTATTCACTACAGTGGAGTTTGTACATTAAAACAAGGAAATGTATTTTTTACTGATTTACTCCTAGTCTTTTTTCTTCAATAACAAAACACTGACTGACCTTTTGCTGACTCAAAGCTTCATTTGCCTCATTTACATTTTTATCTAACACCAGTGTGGACAGAAAGGTCCCTGAGCCTCAATTCTAGATTCATAGCCATGGAAATGCTCTTTTCTGTGCAGGTCACCCTCAGTAGTATCATATAAAACTCGATATAGATATTCTATTAACTGTTTGAAGACTACATTTTGCTCTGTCTGCCTAAAAGATAAACATACAAAGAACATGTATAAAGATACAACATGAAAGAGCCTTTATCTGTTCTACAATGGAGAAATTGCTGAATTGTTGTTTGAAAATATTTGACCTATATTCTTCCAAAAGATACTTTCTTCTTAACAAATTCCAGTGGTGCATTTTCCATGTACTCATAAAGTGCAATGCACTTTATGGGTATATGTAAGTTGTAAATTAATACAGGCACGTTGAAAAGAATTGAGTGATTCAAAATGCCAGCCATATTAACTGGTATATGCTGTCCATACACACACCACTCAGGCTGAAAGATAATGTTGCTGCTAAATCATGCTGGTGTGTGTGAATGAAAAGGTGCAAAAGACACAGACTGTGAAGCGACAGTTGTTAAAAACATTCCGGTGGGGCCTGTCACTCAAATATGAGACAAACTGCTGTAGTCATTTAGTGAATTCACTGAAAGATCTCTGTGATGTAAGCTGCATTATTTCAGTATACTGGCATACTGTTGAAATACTTGCCATTTTTAACCAACATCACACATGTATGTGGGTGTCTAATGAGTTTCGAGTTGTTGGTGAATTTTGAATATAAATCTACATATTTTAGTACGGTGTAGATTTCTATGTCCCAGTAGGAGATTAATTACTACCTTGTGCGTACTTGTACAGTGTACAGCCAACCAGAGAAAACATAAGAAGATGCAAATACCACTCTGAAAGATGAGCCAACATTCCAGGAATCAGATCTTAACATCTGTAGTTACTAGGGCTGAACTTTTTTTTTTTTTTTTTTTTGTTAATAGATCCTAAGCAGATATTTTGAGGCGATACGTGGACAGATTGTGACAACTTTCCCCAACTTATATGATATGAATATGCTCATTTTTAGTATGCACTGCTTTATTAACCAGTAAAGTGAGAAAAATTAATGTATATCAGCAATAAAGTTTAGACATCCACTGCTCTATTTCTCTACAAATGTTTAAGAGAGCATATGACGCAGTCCGTCTTCACACAAGTCTCTTCATGGCTTAGGTCCAAAGTACATCTCTGACATGTTAGTGCCATATGAACCATCTCACACTCTAAGGACTTCAGGAACCAGTCTCCTGCTGGTGCCCAGAGTCAGGACTAAACATGGGGAATCAGCGTTTCAGTTTTATGCAGCTAAAACCTGGAACAGTCTTCCTGAAGATGTGAGACAGGCCTCTACTTTAACAATGTTTAAATCCAGGCTCAAAACAGTTCTGTTTATCTGTGCATATGACTGAAAGCTTTTTATTCTGCACTCTTTTGTTTTAATGTTTTAATGTCAATTTTATGATGATTATTTGTGATTATTTATGTTTGATTTGTGTGATTTCAATGGCTTTCTTATTCTGTAAAGCACTTTGAATTACCTTGTGTATGAATTTTGCTATACAAATAAACTTGCCTTGCCTTGCCTTCACACTAAAATGTTAAAACGAAGCTGCATGTTTTTCTTTATCTGGTGCTCAATCCCAACTAAATATTGGCCTAAGCTGGGCGTTTGACAACCTATATTGATCATTCATAGACAGTAAACAATAACTATACTCCACTACTATCTACACTAATGTTTGTTTTTTGTGTCCAGGTGAATTATGCAGGTGTCTCTGAGCAGGCGGGCCCTGTGTCCTCTCACTGTGGTCAGATGTGGCACCATCAGAGACAGCCCATTCAGGCGCTCGATCTTGTCCTGTCTGCACCGGACCCTGTTCAGTCAGACTGGGGTGTGGGACAAAGACTATCGGCCCGAGATCAGACAGAAAGTAGAAAAATGGTGGCATCCACGAATCATGGAGCAATGGAGGAAGGACTCACTTGAAAAGGTGAGGGGCATTAATGCTACTGTATTATTAGTCAGTATTAGTCAGTTGAAACTATTCACTGGAAGACAATTTGTCAATGTTAATATAAACTGGAGAAAAAAATTATAGTTGTGTTTCACTGTCACCTGACAAAGACTATTTTCTTTTTAAAACAAAAACTACTTGCATGTCCAGTGATTTTAACATCTGAAAAAAAACATGCATTTGAAAATTATATATTTTTTAAATTTTTTATTTAACCTTTATTTAACCAGGATAAAAACTCATTGAGATTAAAAATCTCTTTTTCAAGAGTGTCCCGGCCCATTAGGTATTCAGCATTCTTTACTTCTACTATATTTCTCAATTTTGCTAACGAGCTTCTTACACGCACTGATTGGAATTTATTTTTGTTTCGCAAACCACTACATACCAGCCCCTTCTAAAACTTTCAAATGTATACAGTTAAACGATTATTAATGTTTTGTGCTACATCAGCGTCAGTGTCCAGAATCTATTAAGAGGTCAGATATAATAGTTAGCATGAACCATTAGTGCTCATCCTCGGTCATTATATAGGGTAATGGCCTTTTCCTGTGAAAGCTCGACATTGAAGAATTGTTGGCATCTAACCCTGAAGTGGGTAATTAATACTTTTTAAATTCATGACTCCAATACTGATTTCTGTGACGACGATACTGTAGCTGGTCTGTTGCTGCGGTAACTGTGACATCCTCACTTGCAAATAGAGCCTAATGCTGTCTGCTGTTAAAGACAGCGAGGCCAGTCTGAATATAGCTCCTGTCATCTTCAGGTTAATGCATTCTTTAAAGTCCTGAACCAATACAAAAGCTGGAAAACAAAAGTGCCCATCTTGAATAATAACAGAAGAATCAAGCTTTTGTCGTGCACGAATAATATTTTTTTCAGTAAATTTGACTGACGTGATCTCATTATTTCCAGGGCTCAGACAAGAAGAAGTTTTATGTCCTCTCCATGTTCCCGTACCCATCTGGAAGATTACACATGGGTCACGTTCGCGTCTACACCATTAGCGATGCAATTGGCCATTTCCAGAGAATGAGAGGGCATCAGGTACAGTACAGCTGCATGCCTCGGGCGACATATTTATGAACTGCTAATAGACTCATTTTACTAGAAGTCAGAGAAAACAAATTTGTTTTGTTTGCTTGTAATAATTTATTTATTTATACATTATTCACTAGTCATTAGTAATATCATGCATTTGTTATACCACACTCTTTTAGATTCTTTTCAGTTTGGCCCCTTCACAGTGATTTGCTTATTTATGTGGCAGGGTGACTAAAATCTAGCCTCGGATACATAATACAAGCAACAAGATGTGCTCATAGTGCAGTATCATTATAATCCCAATATTGCACAAATATGGCATGACTGTTATTTTGAAAATGAGCATTGGATGAAAAAAAAAAATTGGCACATTTATTGATCTATTTACAAACAGCCAAGCCAAGCATACTCAACATACTAAAAATGTATACCGGGTTACAACCAGCAATGAAATATGTTAAATGTTAGTTGCAACTTGGCATGCCACAATATTACATTTTGGTTATGATTATTTTAAGAAGAAGCATCACGATTTGACAGTTACTCTCATTTATTGACAAAACATGACTATGACCAAACATGAAATCCTTCATTTACATTCGTTCAAATGGTAGCTCACCATTCCTCTCTAGAATGTGACTTAATAAAATCAAATTTTCCCAATGATTAAGTTAAGGTGACATAAACTACCAGATTTTTAAAAGACATTTTTGAATATAGATTTAACTGAAATTACTTATTTTTGCTTCTAAATTTAAATCTAATTTTACTTTTGGTCTATCGATTCTAGTCAATCAAGTAACCTAGTAACCTTAACATCCCTAATTGGAAACTGTATTCTTGTTGAGGTTATAATTGTTCATGGTGCCTTTGTTTTAGTGTAAACGAGTACAATCTATATCTTTAACCCAAGTTGTGAGTATGTATTGATGTTACTCTTTTTCAAATCAAAGTCGTGCAGTCGATTTTCAGCTCTGTGTTAGCGTCCTGTAGAGCCGCAGAAATGAAGCTGTCACTAGAGCACAGTCGGACATATTGTGCTTTGTCACTTTTGTTTCGCTCCTTTATTTTTTTCTCAATTTTTCCCAAAAGGGTTTGCTGGACTTTATTTAGGTTTTTTTTTTTTTTTTTTTTACTTTTCTCTCTAAAGATGAAAACGCCTGCTGCTTCTGTCAGGTATCCCCCCTGAACAGAAAGCGGTTACACACGACTTCCTGCCCAGGAGTGCACTTTTCTTTCAGCATCTGTCAGACACAAGCCTTGTTCTGCTTCATGCCCACAGAATCTTTTCACTTGTTAATTAGGAACAGCTCACCGTCTGCCTTTATTTTAGTTTTTTGGGCAGTAATAAGTGGGGGCAAGTTTTTCCTTTTGCAGACTGTATTTGCTGAAAATATCACGTATAGTTTAGATGCATACAAATTAAGCTCAAAATTTGCGTCATTTGACTGTGATGAATTGAGATGTTTATGGAGGATGGATGATTTTAGATCGTATTTAATTAAAATGAGTTTGATAAAATCACATTATTAAATCACATTAAATAGCATAGTGTTGTTCCAGTATTAAATCAGCTTTTGGGACTAATTCCAGCCAGCAGATTTATTACTTGGGCAATGTGCAGACAAAAGTATATACCGGTATACATTTTACATTTGAAAAAGAAATCTATGATTCTGATAGAAATTTGTCTGCTGAAAAGAAGCTTTAGTTTTTGTTTAGTTTTGTACACTTTATTGTCCCCATAGGGAACTTAAACTCTAACCAGTATCTCAGGGTAACCTGTCAGGAACAATGGGCGGAGCCATGTCCAGATCTTGAGTTAAGATCTTGGTGAGAATTAGGATTAGCCTGTGTTAGAGGAACCCATTTTTTACTTGCATGTGGTGTTATTAGGCAGGAGGCAACACTTATATTATGACTACTAATACAGTTGCAACATTACAATACCTGACTGGTTCATCCTTTCTTTTCCTGTGTAAACTTTCATCGTGCAAAAGGCAAATGATAAACAAACAAAAATTAGATGTACAAAGTCAATGTGGATTGTTGAATAGCCTTGAAGAAAATGCAAGTGTTGGCAATACTGTACGTCGTAAGCTTTCACAGATGGAGAGTGCGTGGGTGGACACTTGTTTGACACCACAATCACAAAATCATCCTGGCGGCACTCCTGTCCTCTCCTTTGTCAGAGAGATGTGATGGACAAAGCAGTCTCAGGTTGACTCACTTCAGAAATCACAACAAGAACGTTGTCAAATAAAGGGGTCCACTGGCTCCTATGTTGGTTTTTTTCCCTCTGTCTTGTCACTCATATTCTATTAGCCTTCATTATGACAGGCTGCTAAGTAATAGTTAAACTGGGACTTGTACTGCCATGAGGTAGAGAAATTGGAGCCAGTTTGATAAAACTGAAATTCATACTAGCCACTTTACACATAAATGCCAGTCAGTGATGATCACAAAACTATTTAGATACTTTTTTATATATATATATATTTATTACAACAGAACAAAACACTCTGTTATTCTGTTGTTTATTGGATTTTATGACATTTTCTATCTACAGACATATGTAGCAAGCTCTATTAAATCTGCAGCTCACTGTAGGAACTTGTTCAAATATTTATGTTGTGTTAACAAAGGACATATGATAACAAACATAAGTTTTTATTAGAGGTGGGAGATATACAAATGTTTAATATAAAGTATTGCCTAGTAAATATATTTCAAGGGGATGCAAGAAGAGCTGATTAAAGCTAAAAAGGTACAGGAACTTCCAGTGTAATCTTTTAAATGAGGATTTAGTGACATTTCTGCACAATTGTGTTTTTAATTTTATAGTTCATTAACAGTTTGCATAATTCTGGAAGACATTTACTGGCAAATGTTAGGTAATTTTCAGGGGATTGCCAATACTATCTTGAATATAGTCATCAGATTATTAAAAAAAAAAAGTGATATTATTTTTTCTCAATATTGCCTCCCCTAGTTCTGGTTGATATGCTTTTTGCCATTATGTTTTAATAGTGGCTTATTTTGAGTTTAGTTTACTGACTATATGGGAAATTGCTTTAGGACTGTCTCTGCACACACTATGCAACATATATGCTGTGGTATTGACACATCACTATTGCTCAGCCTGTCTTTGCACTATGCAGCTATAGCCGTCTGGTTTACTGAGCACAATCCATCGCGCACTTACAAATGAGAGCCAGGCTGTTACCAAGGCAACCAAATCGTTTGAACATGAGATCCTCTCCAGCTTCACGCGTTTCCCCTCTTTACCCATGCTTCCACTGCTACTACTTTCATCGCATTTCCCTCTCAGTGAGCAGAAGCACCAGAAGAAATGACCTGTAAAGACATAAGTGAAATATATGTTATTGGTAGCCTGTAGTAATTTGTGTCAAAGTGGTGGGCAAGGTGCAGGAAGTAGATACTAATGTTACAGTAAAAGATCGAATGGATGACAGCTGGTTATGATGAGAAATAGAGATTGAATATTATGTTTTTTTGTTCATGGGCAATAAAGATATAGATGACTCATAAGCTCTGTGATATAGATGTTGCTGGGCCATTTTTTTAATCTTCCCCACAATATATGATTTGAAATGACTACATACGCAGTTACTGTTTAAAAAAAAAAAAAAAAA